>APFE030731938.1:559266-573120 GCA_000404065.3 Pinus taeda | reverse complement strand
CCATGCCTTTCGCTCTGACCTGGCTGTCATGCCACATGTCACACAATAAGCCATTTACAGGTTGTTGAGACTTCCTGTAGTGATTTAGGCCAAAAATCCTAATTTATCAACACAAAACCCCTAAATTAATTTAAATGCAATTCAACAACTATAAAACTATTAATTAATTAATTTCCAAGGCATTTGAGGAATGAATGATGAGAAAAAGGTAGGAAATGGTCATGTTCTGGGAGGGAAAAAGGGGTCTTAGAATGGTACCAACAGAGTGTTGTCCAATTGATAAGGCAAGGTTTTTTGCAAACACATCATCCATCCACACCACCTCCACCTTCGCCCACACCTCCACCACCACTGTCGTTCAACATGTCGAATACGATGAAGTTGTCATTTTTCAAGGGCACAGGAAGTGAGGATGTGGATCGGTTTTGGTTTTTTGCGAAGGCTGTGTGGACAGCGCAACAAATTATGGATGATAATATAAAGAAGGCATAGTTGGTTACTACTCTATCAAATCATGCGTTGTCATGGTACATTAAGTACTGCACCGATAATTTGTTCGCATCATTAGCAGACAATCAGGCCACTTTGAACAAAGAATTCGGTAAGCCTAAGTTTATCTCGCAATCAGTAATTGGATTCAAGGAAATCACGATGAGGGCTAGTGAAACACCCTGGGAGTTAGATCAAAGATTGAAGTGTGTGATCGATGAAGCTAATATGAAACTCACAGATAGTTAGCACCATGAATGATTTATAGCCTCACTCCTGCCCCACCTAAGGATTGCTTTATTGTAGCAGAAGATAGGGACTCAGGTGAAAGCTCTAGAAATCGCAATGAGATTGCATGAAAAGCCTATTCAGGACACATCTTTGGGAGTCCAACAAATTCACTCATAATTGCAGGACCTCTACTTGGAATTGCAAAGCTTGAAAAAAGAAAAGGAGGCTATGTTGGAGGTACATGAGGAATTATGGTGCCTCAAGTGTAAAATCCAGGGGCATGATAAGGACCATTGCCCTGTCTTCGCAAATTACATTACAGGGGGAGGACCAATGCCCTTTAGATGAGAATCTCTAGCAGGCCCTAGTGCGGGACTCGCACTATGGTGTGCTATTTTCCAGGTGGCCGAAAAACACATAACAAATCATTATCATTTTCTGCAAAAGTATGTGCATACACCACAACAATTGTTCTGTAATTTCTGCAAATCGATGGGCTGCAATGAGTGCCACTACCGTAGCTATGAATTGATGATGGAGAGGATGCCTATGTATCAAATACAAGAAGAAACTCGGCATATGGATGAGGGTGTTGGGGGAGAGTGCGAAGGATATCGCAGATGAGGCTAAGGGGGAGGAGGACCTCGTAGAGGTCGTGGACAGATTATTTGTTATAATCGCGGGACACCAAGGAACTACGCGCGAGAGTGTCCGGATCAGACATGCCCATCATGTCAATACTGCACCCAGTTTGACCATACAATAAAAGAATGCCCTATGTGGATAGCTAAGATGCAGGAGAAGAAGGCACGGCCTCAGCAGCCTGCCCAGAACTTACAGATGATGAGGGTTGAACCCTGTGAGGAGGATCTGAAAGTGAATTTCATGCTTAGAAGCAGAGTAACCACCAGTGACGACAAAGGAAAACAACCTGAAGAGAGTGGGTGGGTCTGCAAGGCCCCAGAAAAGGAAGTTGGCTTCAATCTGGAATGCGCAAAGGAGACATTTATGGAGGTGAAGAAAAGCTTTGTTGAGGCATCTACCTCAGGCAGTTAGGAAAAACTACCAGGAACCACCACGTCCACAGAGATTGATCCCTATGTACTCACCACGTTCTTCGAGACTTGTATGAAGTTGTTGCGCGATAGCAGAGCTGTGAAGAGGTTATAGGAATTGATAAACAAGTGTTTTCGTAAGGAAAATACTCATGATAGACACCATGTAGTGAGGAATATTGGCAAGCATAAGGCAAGAACGGGGTGCGAGATGAGGCTCACCAGGAATATAGGAGACTATGAGATGGACCAGGTTATTTTGGATCTGGGGTCTGATGCGAGCATTTTGCCTAAATAGACATGGGAAAGAATGGGGAGACCTGTGTTTCAATGGTCTCCAATTCAACTGAGGATGGTGAACCAGCAGAAGATTATCCCTATGGGATGATTACATGGAGTCACCATGGATATAGAAGGTGCGAGTGAGCTGGCTGATTTTGAAGTGATAGAAATCATTGATGACAGCAATCCCTACATTGCGCTCCTTGGAATTGAATGGGCTATTTATATGAATGGGGTAATCAACTTGAAGAAGTGAACAATGTCGTTTGAAAGGAAATCACTCCATGTTGTAGTACTGTTGGAACCTGCACAAGGACCACGTTATACTGAGATGGTCCATGATTATGAAGAAAGTGATGATGACTTGAATGAGATATATAAAATTACAGCGTGGGACCAAGACTAGATTAATCCAACAGTTGATGGATGGATTGCATGGGACCACGAAAGCTCCTGTACCTCAGATTCGGATGAAGAATTGGAGCACTAGTAGAATAGGTTACATGAAATATCTATGTTATGCTACGACATGATGACTAAATCCTTGCATTGTGTGTCATCAAAGGTAAGAAATTTACCATATTATGATGGTTTAACTGATGTAGATAACTTTTTAGATGCCTTTGAACGAGAAGTCCCTGAGGATCATCGCTTCCAAGAACTGGATTTGGCGTTGCGCACTACGCCCGCACGATGGTGGGGTATGCACAAATATAGATTTGAAGAATGGATAGATTACAGGAGGATGATGAGGTTGAGATTTTGTCGCCCAAAAGTTCAGCTGATTGAGAAATATGATGGTAGAAATGATCCGCGCAATCATTTAGAGAAATGGACTAAAGTTTATGGAACATAGCCGCAGCCAAAATGGGTGCACTTATTCTTTCACACCATGGATATAATCGCTATGAATTGGTACCTGGAAACAAAGATCCACCATGGCACCACGAAGTGGGAAATATTAAGGGAAGGACTCTTAATGACCTACAGTTTTGAAGATGGGTTCAAAAGCATTGATGAAGTTTTGCAGGAGGTTAAGGCAGTGATCTTCATAATACCACAGGACCCTTTCGAGCTGGTTCAGCCAGACTAGAGAACCCAGCTATGCCATGCGCTGGAATGCTATAATATGACTGTTGAAGGGGAGAATGAGGATCCAAGAAATATCAATATTCTAGAGGTAGAAGGTCATTGTGAAATTGAAGGTCTGCAGATAGAGAACCTGGACATCACCACGCCATTAAAAACTAGGCAAGTGAACATTGGTACTGAAGCAGAGCCAAAATTTGTGAAGATTAGGATTACTGGGATGATGCCATGGTGAATAAAGTTTTTGAGTTGCTCCACGAATATCGGGATTTGTTTCCTACAAAATTTTCGGACTTGAAAGGCATCATAGGTGACTTGGGTGTGATGAAAATTACCTTGAAGCTAGACGCAAAGCCTATTAAGCAGAGGCCATATCGTCTTAATCCCAAATACAAGGAAAAGGTCTACTTGGATTTGTACAAGATGCTTGAGGTAGGTATTATCAAACCTATGGCGGAATCTGATTTGCAATTGCCACAAGAAGGCCAAACAACATATACATTCTATACCAAGCAGAGTGAAAGAAAATTACAGCCAAGCAAAAGAGTCATAAGGAAAACAAAGAAGGGAAGGATAAGAAGAAAGAAGTCATGTTGAGTGCCATATGTTCAGGGGGAGTGGCCCTAAAGAAATAAGTCACCCTTTTCCTTTGATGTCAAAGGGGAAGAGAAAAGGAAGTGCAACATGGAGACAAAGCAAGTGAAGCATGGAGGTAGGTGGAGCATGAGTGTTGACATCAATGAAAAAGGAGGATATTGTTGGAAGAAATTTTCATTGATGTCAAAGGGTGAATGGGCCAGTATTTGTTTGATGCTATGCATGTGCATGTGAGTGAATTTGGATGTAAGAACACTCTAGATTGGTAGCCCTTGGCCATTTCTTTTGGTAAATGTGATGCCTTGTGGGTCTTCTTGGTTAAAGAGATATTCAAGTTTGAAGTTTGATGGATGGGTCTATCATCATTTCAAGCCCCAAAGTACATGGTCTTAAAAGTTCATAATTACCCCTAGAAGAATGCCTAATTTTTAATTAAAATTTCCCCTAATCCAAGTGTCCAAATAGCTCTCGAAAAGAGTTGTTAAAAATATCCAAAACTAACAATTTTATGAGGTCTAAAGCCCCCTCTTACAAGTTGGTTTTTCTCTTTCAAGTCGGTTCCAAAATAGATGTGCCCTTTCAAAATAAAAATTTCTATTTTAGTTTAGGTCAGCCCCAAAATAGGGCACTCTCCAAATCAACATGAATATTCCCAACCGTGAGCTTTTAGAGAAACAATCTCTTTCTACAAATCTTCATAATCTGCCCAATATTCTCACAATATTCTACAAAATTAAATATATTAGGCACAAATATGCAATTATCTCTAAACCTTCCTAGTGAACATATTAAAGCTAAAAATATGTCATCTAATGCAAAAAGTGTGGTTTAATGTGTTGAAGGATGGTCATATGGGCCTTAATTTATGTCTAATTTGGAGGTCCATCATACCCCCTATTTAAAGTGTTGTTCATCCTCTGAGCAACTTAGTGACCTAATTGTGCATCATTCATGGCCCTAGTCACCTCCCTGATCTATCATGTAGTTGTCCAACACTTTCCTATAGCAATTTTCTACTTTCCTATAGCAAATTGTTTCCTTTCTTTAACATCTTTATTCCTTCCTATAGCAACCTTTTGCCTTCCTGTAGTAGCTTTCTACCTTCTTGTAGCAAATTTTTTCCTTATTGTAGCAACTTTTTGCCTTCCTGTAGCAGCTTTCTACCTTCCTGTAGAAAAATTTTTCCTTCTTGTAGCAACTTTTTTCCTTCTTGTAGCAAGGCATATTATTCATTTAGTTGTTTTTTCATGGCTCCTCTGGTGCTTGGCTTCTTCTAAGAGGCTAGGGGCTCCTTTCCTTTGTATTGGAGGGAGGTTATCTCTTTAGCTTGCTTCTTATTTTCCTTTTATCCTTTGTTCTGATTTTCAGACACTTTTTCTTCTATTCCAAAATTTTATTTTTCTTTTCCACCCTCTTCTTCTTCTAAAAATCCATCCCTGATTGTCTCTTCAAGACTAGAAAATCTTCTCTATCCATGTCAAAAAAATCTGTCCATGTGTTCTCAAGGTTTGTGCAAGGGAACAATGCTACCAATTATCAATTTTAGAGCACTTAGGATTTCAACTTATGGCAAGAAGATTGCTTCTTGTTGATGAGCGAAGTGAAAAATGGTATGCCAATTTCAAAACAAGATTATTCTCCCATCATAATGCTCATCCTTACAAGAAGACTCCACAGTTCAATTTTTTATGGTTCTGCTAAAGGATGTTTAGTGGAGGAATTTTGCAAAAATTCATAGAATTTTTGTCTGTAAGAGGTGATAGCTCAAGTAGTTACTCCTTCCTTGCAGAATCCTTCAAATTTCTATGGTTTTTTGGCCAATAATTCCCAAGACAGGGCCCATGTTTTCCTTTTGGGACAATCCTGTAGTAGGTATATTGTCTCTTGTAGCACCTACTATGTGTCCTGTAGCAGCCTTGTTTCTCTAGTAGAAACCTTGTTTTCTCCTGTAGCATGGTATTTTGTGCTTTTCACTGCTTCGCTAGGGTTGATCTAGTGGTTTTCCTTCTCATGGATGTCAAAAGTTGCTTTCCCGCTGAAACCTCCCCCCATTTCTCCTAATGCTCCTTCTCGGGGCTACTTGGGTGTATTTTTAATTTTTGCCTTAGAGCAGTCTCAGTGGTAGAAACAATATTAACTTCCTTTTTATCAGTGAGGGATAAGGATACTATAATTTATATCAAACAAAATATTTTTTTCTCTTCTCCTATAGTGCCTTTACACACAGTAATTTCCAACAAGACCTATTGCTCAATTGTCTATTACAACCTACCAACTTCAGGAATAATTTCTCATGCAATTGTATGGAACTCAAGGAGGGAGGAAGCCATTTACTCTTTTTCAAAATAACTGTGTATGTGCATGAGGGTTTGAAGACAATTTCAGGTCACTGTGACCCTCTTCACCCTTCAATTCCTCTTGTAGCTTCTTCTCGATCCTCCTGTAGCTTCTTCTCAACCCTCGTATAGCAATTTAGACGTTCTTGTAGAACCTACAAATAGAGTTTGAAAAACCTCGGTGGCACTCTAAGAAGTCTAATAACACTAGCTCGTCCTTCCTCCAACTATTTTTTTTAGAAATGAATGATGGTGCAAATGAAGTCTAGTACATAATATTCCTTTTGTGGTAAGGGCTCGAAGCGCTTTGGTGACATGGCACATACACGAGTTTCCTTTTTTGAACTGTTGTCCCCACTCCTTGCAATCATTACCCTTCTTAATTTGGCTTTTCCACATTTCATGAGTGAGGGATTTATATGTACTTAACTGCTTACGGGTGGCCGAGACTGCTGGCCCATCCTTAGCTTATAAAACCTCATCTCTCATGCATTGACAACAAATTTCTAACTATAATATGCTCAAGAGAAGAGGTCAAGAATATTGCATACCTATACCTACCAGATGGTTGTTGTGAGGCATGCATGTTACTGCTGAGTTGATGATAGATCCATGGTCATCTGGAGGTGCTAATTTCCTTGCTTTGCTTTCTTCTGCACAAGTCTTCATCGATTGATGATTTTTTACTAGTAAAAATGTTGTGTGTGCAAGTTTCTTCCCATTGTCCAATATTATACTGATGGAGTGGATGGACTAATTCCTAAGGAGGGTGTGCCCCTTCTCAACTTCATAAATTCCTTCATGATGCTCAAGGTGGCTATATCTTTCACTCTTTTGGAGGAAAAAAATGACTATGGGATTTTGATGTGATTGTGCAGATTGCTACATGAGGAATTTCCCTCATGTAGCAGTGATTTAATTATTCTTTGAGACCTTATATTGAATTTGGAATTGAGGGAAATTCAGAAAAGCTACAAGGACAGGACTAAAATCATCAGGAGGTGGTATAGGTGGTGCAAAAATTGAAAGCAAAGTTTTTCCTAGGTTTTTTATGTATGGTAGGGTGGAATTTGAAGATGATTTTTGGCTAGATGGAGTGGATGGGTAATGAAAGTGGCGTTGGGGGACCTATGTCAAACTTCCCTAAAGAATAAATGACCTTTTGACCCCTCCCTCTAATAGGATCTTCATCATATAGCATTTATGGCTCCTCCTGTAGCATTTATGGCTCCTCTTGTAGCATTTTAGGACATCTCCTATAGCAAAATTGTTTTATGCATATCTCTCAAACAATACAGTGGATTGACCTGAAATTTTTTGAGCATCTTTCCATCATCCTTATGCACCTCCCCATAAAACATATTGGCCAACGGATGCATGAATCTTGAGAAAAATTAAAAATGGTTGTAGGTGATGGAGGTCGATTTTTCGAAAAAATGTGCACTGGAATTTGCTTAAATTGTTTGAGCATGTTACCATCATCCATATGCATCTCCCCATGAAACACCTTAGCAAATGGATGCATGGCTTTCAAGATATGATAGTAAAAATATATATATGTGTGTGTATGTGTGTGTGTGTGTGTGTGTGTGTGTGTGTTTTAGCCTCATGTAGCAAATCAAAGCCCTCCTGTAGCATTTTAGGACAACAAGGAAAATCAAAGAGAAATACTTGGAAATGATAGGTGGATGTTGGAAATGGATGACGGTGATGGATTGACATGGATTTGTTATTCTTGGAGCATTTGAGAAAAGGAGGAGAAAGTCCAAGTTTGACTTCCTTTTACTAGATTTTTGACCAACTTTTTCTTTTGGCACCTACTTGTTTTTGTTGCTTGCAAAAGGTTGGAGAGCACCTGCATTTATTAGAGAGAGATACATGGAGAAAAAAAAAATCTTTACATTTTTACATTCTTTTCTCTTTTGGTCCTACTAGCTGCCTCAATGAGGTTTCAACTAGTAGGTCTACCTAGGCGCCTCAAAGAAGGTTTTCACCTAGGATCTTCTTTTTTTTCTCTTTTTCCAACCCATTGACTACCTCATAGAGGTTTTCAATCAACGAGCCAATCGCAGGAGCCTCAAAGGAGGTTTTCACCTAAGATTTTATTTTTCCTCTTATTTTTTCAATTTTTTTTTTTTATCCTACTCTAGTTGAAAAAACAAAATCTCTTTCAAGTATAAGAATACTTCCAATGGAGCCATGTGCAGATCAAGATGACAGATAAACTTATGTGTAGACTTGACATATATTCTTTGACATGTACCTAAATTTTAGAAACCAAATGCTTTGACTTTGGTGATATCAAGCATAGTTGAAGAAGGGAGTTATGCTCCATATTGTTGATTTTTTGGAACGAAACCTCAATATAACTTTGATGCCCTTGGTTCGCTTTCTTATCTGGATCATTCTTCATGTCTTCTTTTACCATGACATTCAAATATTCCTCTTTTTTCTCATTATTCTCTTGAACACATAGAGTATCTGATGGTAAACATGAGGGAACTTTCTCAATCTCTGATTTTGATTTTTCTCTTTATCTAGTGCAGCCCGTGATGCTTTGGTCTTCTCATTTGAATCTTATTTTTCTGAATGTTGTCCTTTAATAACATCAAGAGAATATCTTTTGTTCAATACTCTTCCTGAGCTAAGATGAATACCATTGAGATCAAGAGGAGATGTTAGTAAGTGTTGTACCTCAGCATTGTAAGTGGGTTGATCGACTTCGTTGTGTGGGTTTGGAAATGGTGGTACAAGTAGTTGAGTGGGAGTGGACCTTTGAGATGGATGTAGTTGGGCTTGTGGTTGTGGTGGAGGTGGATGGTAGGGATAACATGGATTTGGGTATGGAATGGACTAAATTTTATGGAACATAGCCGCAGCCAGAATGGGTGCACTTATTCTTTCACACTATGGATATAATCCCTATGAATTGGTACCTGGAAACAAAGCTCCACCATGGCACCACGGTGTGGGATATATTAAGGGAAGGATTCTTAATGACCTACAGTTTTAAAGATGTGTTCAAAAGCATTGATGAAGTTTTGCAGGAGGTTAAGGCAGTGATCTTCATAATACCACGGGACCCTTTGGAGTTGGTTCAGCCAGACTAGAGAACCCAGCTATGCCATGCACTGGAATGCTATAAAATGACTGCTGAAGGGGAGGATGAGGATCAAAGAAATATCAATATTCCAAAGGTAGAAGGTCATTGTGCAGTTGAAGGTCTGCAGATAGAGAACCTGGACATCACCGCGCCATTAAAAACTAGGCAAGTGAACATTGGTACTGAAGCAGAGCCAAAATTTGTGAAGATTAGGGATTACTGGGATGGTGGATAAAGTTGTTTAGTTTCTCCGCGTATATCAGGATTTGTTTCCTACAAAATTTTCGGACTTGAAAGGCATCATAGGTGACTTGGGTGTGATGAAAATTACCTTGAAGCTAGACGCAAAGCCTATTAAGCAGAGGCCATATCGTCTTAATCCCAAATACAAGGAAAAGGTCTACTTGGATTTGGATAAGATGCTTGAGGTAGGTATTATCAAACCTATGGAGGAATCTGATTGGGTGAGTCCAATGGTAGTCTAAGAAAAGAAACAAAATGGAGAAATACAGATTTTCATAGATCTTAGGAAGCTTAATGGCACCTGTGTCCATGATCCTTTTTTGACATCGTTTACTGATGAGGTATTGGATAATGTTGGAGGGAAGGAGGCATACTCATTCACGGATGGGTTCTCTAGGTACCATTAGATTAAGATCGTGCAAGAAGACAAGAGTAAAAAAACCTTCGTGATGGAATGGGGTCGTTTCCAGTATATCATGATGTTGTTTGGACTCAATAATGCACTGGTGATATTCTCCCACATAGTCATCGCGGTGTTGAAATAATCTATTCACAAATTCTTGGAGGTATATTTTGATGACTGAATAGTGTTCAGGTTAGTAAAGCACCATGTAGCGAGTCTACGCTTAATGTTGGATACGTGTCGAGGATATCAGATCGCATTGAACCTAAAGAGGTGTTTATTTTGCGTCCCCTTTGGGATTTTTCTAGGTCATATGGTGTGCAAGCAAGGAATAATGGTGGACCCTGCCAAGATCATGGTAATAGTTAATTTGGAGGACTCGAGGAGTGTCAAACAGCTACGCACAATGCTGGTCCATACTGGATATTATCAAATGTTCATCAAGGCTTATGCTCAGATTAACACGCCTATGGAGAAGCTATTGAAGAAGGATGCTACATTTTGTTGGGACGAAGAATGTCAGCGTAGTCTGGACGTATTGAAAGAAAAGATGGTCAATGCACCAATCTTGGTCTTCTAGTATTGGAAGAAGAAATTCCATGCGCACGTTGATGCCTCATGTATTGCGTTGGGGGTAATGCTGACACAAGTTGGTGAAGGATATATGGATCACCCTATAGCCTTTGCGAGCAGGAAATTATCAAAGGCTGAGAAGGATTACTCAATGACAGAGCGCGAAGGATTAGCTATGGTGTACGAACTCCAAAAGTTCAGACACTATCTGTTGGGCGAACATTTCAGGATGTACACAAACCACTCTACCTTAAATTACCTAGTCAATAAGCATGTGTTGGAGGGGAAGATATGAAAATGGTTGTTTTTTTTTCGAGAATATGACTACTAATTTGGAGGAAGGGTTTCCCGACACATAGCTCTTCATGGTACATGAAGAGGATAATCATTGTGAGGATATTATCCACTTCTTAACTACTCGAATGGCTCCAAAAGGTGATACCAATCAACAAAAGAAATAACTAGTGGTGCGCTCGGAATATTTTTCGATGATCACTAGACATTTATATCAGATGGGTTCAGACGAGATACTTTGATAGTATGTGATCAGTTTTGAATGAAATAGCATCCTCGTTGAAGCTCATGGAGGAGATGTGATGGGAAATTATGCAGGAAAAGGGACATCGCAGAAGATTTTGCGTGCGGGTTTGTGGTGGCCTACGTTACATAAGGACATCAAAGAATATTGTAGGGCATGTGATGCATGTAAAAGAACAGGCAGACCATCACGAAGGGATGAGCTACCACTGAACCCTCAGGTGTCATTATAGCCATTTGAGAAACGGGCAATTGACTTTGTAGGACCGATTCAGTCCCCAGGCAAGAAAAAAGGTGCGCTATATCATCACCGCGACAAAGTATCTGACCAGATGGGTGAAGCCACAGCCAGTGAAGGATTGTACAGGGGCCTTCGCAACAAAGTTCTTGTTTGAGTATGTGTTAACTAGATTCGGCTGCCCAAAGTATTGATGAGTGATCATAGTACAAACTTCCTCATTGAAACGATCAGTGTGTTGATCGAAGAGTTATAGGTTTATCATCAGAAGAGCACACCTGTTAGGTCCCTATAATACTAGTGATTACCCCATTACTATTGTAGTTTTATCCCTTATTAATATTGTTGTGCCCCTATTGTCCCCATATTTTTATTACTGTGCCCCATAGAATCCCTCTATTGTTATTTTTGTGCCTTTATATTATTATTATTAGGTAGGTTGGGTTATATTGTGACTCCTTAGACTCCTATATATAGAAAGGAGGTTTCTTCATTTGAATCATCCAAGAATTGTTCATTTATGTAATGTAAAGGAGGTTGCCCCCTCGAAGAGGCTGAATTCTAAGATGTTGATCTATCTTTTCAATCTTTTCTTGAGTTGGTTTCATAACATTTGGTATCGGCGCTTTGGATTCTAGGGTTTCGCTACTCCAAACAGGTCATCGTGACATTTTCGCTATAACGTTTTTTCTGTGATGTTTCAGAAGTCGCAAAAAAAAAACCCATTTGAGAAGAAATCGCGCTGAACCTTGGGTCCAAATTTCAGAGCTTTTCACGTGATATTTGCGGAGATATGATCTGAGGAAGTTGGTCTTTTTGCAGACTCCTGAATTACATTCCAAATAGGTGACCTGGGGAAAATCGTCATAACTTTCTCTCTGGGGATTGGATTGAAATTTCGTAAGAAGGTGTAGAAAGAGGATGGACTGTGGTTTCTTGTATGCTTTTGTCAGATCCAAGGGTCGAAACAGTGACTCGTGGCACGTCGTACAAGTTCGCTCTACTGACCTAGTCTATAATCAAGTCACTGTGGGAGATTTTGCATAACTCTTCCTTGGAGAAGCCAATTTGGGTCAGTTTTGTGGCATTGGAAAGAGGACACAAAGGGCTACTACAAATCAGAAATTCAGAACTAGATGACCGGAAAGTATAGAGATACATCAGAGGCAATATCAAGCTCCTACAAAGTGAGAAAAAGGTGTGTAGATTTTCTTAAATTTTTGCTTAAGTTTGGTTTGAAAATTTATTTTGAAGGAATATAAAGGGCATAATAGAGAATTATTATCGGTAACTGATGTCATGAGGAAAGAAAATGCAAACGCCTAGTAAGGAGCCTGGAAGCTCTAGCATGACTCATGAAGAAGAAGAAGAAATACTATATGATATATCAAAATTACAAGAACAAGTGCAACAAGTGTCACTTGCACAAAAAGCAACAGAATCTAAGATCGATGGTTTAAGGAAAGAGGTAGAACCTAAGATGGATGGTTTAAAGAAATACGTAGAAGCTAAAATTGATGGCATGGATGATAAGATGGAAGAATTGAAGATAAATATGAATAAGTTGCTACAAGAAATGGTCAATAAGGGTGAAAGGGTTCTAAAGGAAACTCATGATGAGAACAAAAGAAATGTTAATCATGATTCCATAGACTCTAATATTGGATCGAAGATTCACCATATTCCAAAAATCGATATGAGGAAGTTTTATGGCAAGGATTCTACCACATCGATATTACAGATGGAGTAGCTCTTCGATCTCAATAATGTGCAAAACACACAAAAGGTATGGAAACTTTATATTTGGAACCAAATCAGTTTGTATGGTATCAATGGCTTTGCTCTCGTAAACAATTTATCACTTGGGCAACTTTTACCGAAGAATTGATGGCACATTATGAGGATACAAAAAGCAACACTTTTTTTAGCCAATTGAAAAGTCTCAAACAAAAGGGTCCAATAATGGAGCACATTGAGGAGTTCCAAAAATTGAACATAAGGGTAAAAGATATTCCAGAGGAGCATAGGATTGATGTGTTCATAGGGTCTTTAAAGGATAATATCCAACATGATGTTCGCCTTTGGGAACCTGAATCATTAGAGAAGGCATTCAGGTTAGCAAGAAAAATGGAAAGCAAAATTATGGCAACCAAGAAGCATATACCACTCACAACTATAAGATGGAAGTGTTGTTGCCCCTAGTCTTCCACAACCTATAAGGTTGACACCACAACAATTAGAAGAAAAAGAGCAAAATGGCTTTGTTACAGTTGTGATAGCAAATACACTAAAGGTCATAAGTGTGCTGAGAAGAAATTATTCTACATAGATTGTGAAGAGGAAGAAGAAAAGGAGCAAGAAAGGTCAAAAGAAGAGGATATACTCTAGGAACAAAGTCTAGATAAAGAAGAAATGAACCCGACCATATCTTGTAATGCATTGGCTGGAATTACCACTCCTCGACCCATCAAGATAGAAGAACAAATCAAGAAGAAAAAGGTAATAGTGTTGATTGATTTAGGAAGTACCCACAATTTTATTCATTGTAAGGTAGCAAAAGAATTGAATTGCTTCCTATATCCAGCATGAGAGTGTCAAGTGATGGTTACAAATGGAGGAACGATAATTTGCTCTGGAAAGTGCCATAATATCAAGCTATCCATGGGAGAATATGTATT
>APFE030731938.1:442826-555939 GCA_000404065.3 Pinus taeda | reverse complement strand
CATTGTTGTGTGTCATTTCTATTATCCAACTAGATTGGATAAACGAAGCAAGGGAGGAATGGAAGAATGATGAAGAAGTGTGGGCACTTGTTCGAAAGTTACAACAAGATTCCAGTACATCCGATACATTTAGCTGGCAAAATGATTCGTTATGGTACAAAGATCGCTTATACCTCGGTAAGAATTCCCAACTCAAACAAAAGATTCTTATGGAATTGCACACTTCTCCCTTAGGAGGGCACTCAGGATTTTTAAAAACTTACCACAGGGTTAAGAAGGAATTTTTTGGGATGGCCTTAAATCGGATATTCAAAGTTTGTGGTGGAATGTTTGGTTTTCCAACAAAATAAAGTTGAAACAATTAAGACCCCGGGTCTATTACAACCTTTATCCATTCCAAGCCAATGTTTGGAGGAGGTTTCAATGGAATTTATCATATGTTTACCCAAGTCTAAGGGAAAGAGTGTCATCATGGTGGTAGTTTACAAACTTACCAAGTATGCACACTTTTGTGCATTATCACATCCATTTAAAGCCAGTACAATTTCTACTGCATTTATGGAAATAATTCAAAAGCTACATCAAAACCCAAAGATTATTATAAGTGACAGAGATCCCATTTTCAATGGAAATTTTTGGACAGAATTATTTTCTTGTCTCGGTACTCAATTAGCTCATAGCTCATCTTATCATCCTCAATTGCGATGTGAAAATGAGATAGTAAACAAATTTTTGGAAGGATATCTTCGTTTCTTTGTATCTGATAAACAGACACAATGGGTCAAATGGTTGCCTCTAGCTGAATGGTGGTATAACACTTCCTTCCATACAACAACAAAAATGACCCCATTTATGGAACTTTATGGATATCAACCATCATCCATCACATCATGTTTAAAAGAAAATTCTAGGGTTCAAGCAGTGGAAGATCACATCGAGCATCAACAACAAGTCCTCCAACTCTTAAAGGATAACCTCGTGTTGGCACAGAATAGAATGAAACAATAGGTAGATCAACATCACAGCGAAAGAAGTATTGATGTAGGTGATTGGTTATTCCTACAGCTACAACCATATAAACAAATTTTCCTCAAGAAAGCTAAGAAGGATAATAAATTATCACCAAAGTATTAGGGTTCATACAAGGTGTTGCAAAAGATTGGTACTATGGCATACAAATTGGAGCTTCCTGCAGCTTCTCGAGTGCACCCAGTTTTCCATGTTTCGTGTTTAAAGAAGGTTATAGGAGACAAGCTCCCAGTTCAAACAATATTGCCAAAACATGAAGAGGAAGGAAAAATTATATTAGAACCGGAAGCAATCACAGAAACAAGAACTCAACAGCTATGAAATCGATCAATTTCGGAGTATCGCATCAAGTGGAAGAACTTATCCACTGAAGATTCCACATGGGAGGATGAGAATTTTATACAGAAGCATCCAAAACTACTCAAGCGTTGAGGACAACACTTTTTTGAAGGAGAGGGGCATGTTGGGTCCCTATAATACTAGTGATTACCCCATTACTATTGTAGGTATACCCCTTATTAATATTGTTGTGCCCCTATTGCCCCCATATTGTTATTACTGTGCCCCATAGAATCCCTCTATTGTTATTTTTGTGCCTTTATATTATTATTGTTAGGTTGGCTGGGTTATATTGTGACTTCTTAGACTCCTATATATAGAAAGGAGGTTTTGTCATTTGAATCATCAAGGAATCATTCATTTGTGTAATGTAAAGGAGATTGCCCCCTCGAAGAAGCTGAATTTTAAGGCGTTGATCTATCTTTTCTATCTTTTTGTGAGCTGGTTTCATAACAACACCATATCATCCTCAAGTTAATGGAGTAGTTGAGGCCTTCAATAAGGTATAGGAGAATGCGCTGATAAATATTTGCAACATGCAGAGGAATGATTGGGACATGGGCGTAGAAGTTGTGATGCCTATGGAATATATCGTGCCTAATCTCCACATAGTATCTTTCACATGGATGGTAGACCGTGGAGCCTTGGAAGAATGGCTCATGCAGCTCATGGAGCTCAAAAAGATAGATTCTTAGCTGGATTCCATAAGCAAGTTTAGAAGGAACGTGAAAAGTCTTGGCATGATTAGCACATTAAGATGTGCATATTTAAGGTAAATGATTTGGTATTAGTATATGATAATAAGTTCGCTAAGTTTCCAGGAAAGTTTCAGATGCACTGGCTGGGGCCATATATCATCAAAGAGATCACATATGGAGGCACAGTTCAGCTCACGAAGCTGAATGGAGAACATATTTCGGGAAGGGTGAAATGAAGTCGATTGAATCCATATACAGGAGATCTGGCTCAATGACTTGTTGTAGCGGCTACAACCACCCTCCAAAATTTTGGCCTGCACCCATTTCAAAGCCTCCCTTGAGAATTTCACTTGATGACTGCACACACTTGGGTTCACTCCATGAACCCGTGGGAGTCTTTGCATCTTCCTTGCTTATTCTTTTCATCCAAGCTTTTGCATGTTGGTATCTAAGTCATGCTTGCAACCATGTTCTAGTTATACTCAAATTCTTTGCTTCATGTGTACTTGTTGTGTCTGCTACGAAATCATCTGTCACACTCACACACAGAGTCACATTCACTGTCATGCAAGCATCGTCACGGTCAATCAACGATCAATCACAAGTGTCGCACTTGTCACTTGCACCTTCGGTCAGTCGTGTTGAACATATGTGTCTAGATGGTTTGAGTCATCTCATCGTCGATATAGGTGTGTGTTTGCATGATCACATATGCATCTTTCACTCATTCACACACTTAGTTAGTTTGCTAAAAGTTCTGATGACCGGACTCCCCTCTGACAACCAGACAATCACCCCTCCATCGACTCAATTGAATATCACCCAGAATAGTGAAAAATCTCCAAGAAATTCTTTCAAAGCTGCGTTGATTGCAAGCGATCCAATCAACTTTCATGTTGTCCACTTAGAGAGTTTGACCCCACAGCCACCCCGAGATTGACTCCCTTTAGAAATTGCGCAGAGGCGGCTGACCTTGCCCGCTCTGCTAACTGAGTAAATTGCATAGACAGGTCAGACAAACACCAAGTGCCCGCCCCTATCTCCCTCAGAAAATTGCGCATTTTTCCCAGTCAGTCCCCTCGATAGTCGACCGGCTGCTCATCCAAGAAATTATGCAGTTTTCATGAGCAAACCTTCTGTTGCCCAGTAGTTCTCTCAACTTAGAAATTATGCAGAGATGATCAATAGGCCAGCCTCTCAACCTTAGTGCACTTTCCCTCGCCAGCAGCTTCTAGTAGCAGACTGCTAGTTCCCTCCAAGAATTGTGTAGTTTTTGCTGCCAAGCTCCCAGAATCTAACTACTTGTTCCCCTTGGGAATTGCGCAGTTTCTGATGCCAGTGACCTAACAACCAACTGTCACTTCCCTCTAGTAATTGCGCAGTTTTTTCTTCTAGGCGTCCGGCCAGTTCCTCCAAAAAACTCTACAATTTCTTCCTGTTGATCCTCCATGCAACCCAACCCATTCCTCCATAAAATTGCCAAATTTTTCTTTCCATCCCCTGCTTCCCACTCATTCTAAAAAATGTGCAGATTCTATCTACCTTGCCTTCCTGTAGTCTAGACTATCCCTACCAAAATTTGCGCAGTTTTTTCTTCCAGCCGAGCCAGACCTCGCGGATAGTCATTGTCGACTCGGATTGCCCATCTTCATCACACAAAGACTCTTGCACAGTTTTCATTAGCAATGCCAGGAGCCATCATCCTGCCTCGCAACCTTGCTGCATTTCCTAGTAAACTGCATCTGAAATGATCATGTGTCATGGTAGACTAGGAGGTTTTTGGATTTGATTTTGTCTCGTCATGAGTGACTGCAGGTACAGGTACACCAAAAAACATAGCGTGACGACGAATGAGATGAACAAAGGGAGCACATTAAGAAGGACAGGTTCATCAACAGACGAATGAACGATGCATGTGAAGAGATGTGCTTGCGAATGAATGATCATGCAAAGATGTGTTCACGGATGGATGGACGAGCAAACATGCAAGATGTGCTTATGGACAGACCAACTAACGAACATGCACCTTTCACAAACAGATGAGCCTCTCAAGCCTTCCAACATACAAGTAAGGAGCAATGTGCAAAAGAAACATCAAGTGAACCAACGACCATCAAATACTCCACGCACTTTTCCATGAGGAGGTGAAGCTGTGATACACCATGAAGACATCCATCACCTAGTAGCGCTGCAGCTCGACATGCACTCCAGCAGTACCATGAATGTACCACTACTATCATGTCAATTCATGTCATGAGTCATGTTGTCCATATCTCCACTATGGGCCATGTTGTCAAATCAATGTAATGTAATGTGGAAATACAAGAGACCCACTTGTTGTACAAAGAGTCATGTAAAGTCGATAAGTCATGGAATTCAAATAGTCATGAGGGTAGTCGAACAGCCACAAGCGTCAGTTTTTCCCTTGGATATAAATACCCCCTCATTTGTACATGCAAAGGACTTTTAACCTCAACGCCTCTCACATAGCCAAGAGAGTCTGTTATCTTTTCTTTGAGGAGTAAGAAGTGGCTCCAACGCCCCTCACATGGGGTTAGTGATGTATGGTGTAACGATGTGTCTTGGAACTTTCGCTTAATTAAGAATCCTGCTAATAGGCTAACACATCTTCACACATGTATTTTATTTGTTGTAAGACTAATCTTTAACACTTGTAATGCATGTTGCTTGAACCTTTGTTTAACACTTGAACTAATTTACTTGTTGTAATACACATATGTTAATGAAAATGTGTTGTATATGTTGTTAACGTTGTCTCCCCCGTGTAGACTACTCTTGCGAACATCAAATAGACCTTTCACATGGAATTTTCTATAACAACCATTGTACTTGCGCGGACTAATCCATTGAGTGTTATACGTGTTATCTTCCCTTATGTGTTGTGACTACCGCATCTGTGTGGACTATTCCGCCGGAAGCTGCGCATGTCATGTTGTGTTGTGTGTTCCTAGCAGAGTTGGGACTTCTCCCAACCAACTTGGTACTCACTCCCACCCTCTCCGGCTACGGTGAAAGAACAATTGACACAAGTAACACTTACACTCTCCAAGCACTCGAATCTCACTTCTCAGAAGACAAGGCAGACCACTCTCCAGTGTTGTCAACTAAGAGTTGAGGCAAATCTTTAAGAGAATGGCAACTGGGCCATCATACCGATGGGACTCTTACACCAAATGGTTTGAGGTCTAGTTGAGACTTCACACTGAGGACATCCCCTGATGTTGGTGGGTCCAGAACCGTCAACATTTTGGTGCTAGAAGGAGGGCCAGATGACAAGTTGAGCTCGTACATCTGGGTTGAATCTCTTACCCAATGAATAATACACAATTCCTGCTCTCTTGGTGTTTCTCTCATTTTTCCCTTAATCAGTTATCAATCCCCAATGAGCTTCTCGATCACTTGTCCTTCTTAAATTTTGATGGCGAGGATAGAACTTCTATAACCAAGCACATTTTTTATTTTCTTCATTTCTATGAATCTCATGAAATTTATAGTGATGAGCTTGTTTGTGTACTCTTCTTTGTCACCCTTGAAGGTTATGCTAATCAGTGGTGTCATACCCTGCCACCTGCTTCCATCCATTCCCTTCTCTCTTTCCTCAAGGAGCTCCATCAAGCCTTCAATGAGTGTGACCACCAAAATCTCTATGAAATAATCTCTCATTAATAATGAAGCCTAGTGAATCAGTTGAGGACTTTGCTACCCGCTTCCTTCACCTATGTCACGAAATTCCTGAGTAGTTTGTGGACCTTGACTTCATGAGCCAAGAGTTGAAACGCTTGGTTCATGTCTCCCAAAATGGTGAACTCCCTGATTTCCCTTCTTCCTCAACTCTTGTGGATCATGAGACACCTAATGTATCGAAGAGGGTGCCCCCTCACACCAGTTACAAAGCTGAGAAATATGTGCAACATGTTCCCAATCCATCTGCTCAGTTGTCTCCCACCCCAACGGAGGAAATTCTTTAATTGTTATAGCGCCAAATCTCACTCTTGATGTTTGTGATGTTGCTCTCATGGCATAGGGCAACCCCTCCTTCCAAACCTAGCCCAAATACTTAAAAAATAGTGTTTTACTCCCTATACGCAACATTGCCCTGAGCTAAATGCGTGTGTATGTAGGTCTGTGTATACCCAACCAACGTATATGTCTTAAAACACTTAAAAAAAATGAAATCTCCTTAATTTCGGGCGGAGATCATGGGTTTTACCTGTTGGTTACTCATTAGTGCCCGTGGCCCAACTGTTCCCAACGAATTCCCAACTAAAAAACTACTTTGGGAGAAGTATAAAAAGGCTTCAATGGGAAGGCCTAAAGGAGGAGAAGAGAGAGAGAAAGATCACTCTGCTGAGATTATCCCTAAACAAGTCTAAAGATCCTTGTGCTTCCAGCACTTCCCCCATTACAGGAAACCCTTGTTTCCTTGTGTTATGATGTCTTTCTACTGCTTGAGATATCTTGGAGTAAGTCATGGAAGGAGTTTGTTGAAGGCTTGAGACTGGACGAATCCGAAGGATGGTTCCACTTGGAGCTTGCGAAAGGAAGACTCAAGTGAAATCATTCCTTTCTATACTTTAGTTATCTATAATAAAAGAAACACTTGTCTTGTTCCTGATACAAATCTTATTCATGTTTATGATATCAATGTTATGATTCACATATGAATGATTGTTTTAATTGTATAACTAACTACCTTTCAATATGCTATGAAGATGATTTCTTTATGATGCTTGGTCAATATACTATTGTGCTTTCTGGAACTGATTGTTTTGCAGGTTGAAGGACTAAAAGGAACTCCAAGAGGGTTTGGACCATGGCTGGATCTTCCCAAATGAAGGACCCCCAGGTGTACCTCTCTTCATATAGTTTGTTTATATTAGCATCATGGCTATGTGGAATGTGTGTTTTTATTTGTAGATAACCTCTGATCTGCTAGGGTATCAACCCAAGACCCTAGGGGAATTTATCCCTTAACAATAATGGTTAGGAAATCCTATGGCAAAAACTCATCCCTCCATTCTGCAAGAAGACATCATCGTTCCTAACCCAAGTATTAAGTCTAATCTGTATCTTTTCCATCCTCCATCATCTACAAGTCATGACTCCTTACACCATGACTTGCTTGAGTGATCTACTTCACAAGCTAGCTACGCACACTCTCTTGATTCTTGAGCTACTGGGTCAAGTTGCAGTCATGTGCAAGATAGTCTCATTATACAAATGGAGGAGCAAGACGGTGAAGAAATAATCAATTTCTCTCAAAACATTGAGCTTCCATTCTTGATCGATCCTCGATCCGCGAATCTTGGTGAAACATCATGCACAATCAATTCTTTTGATCAACCTCCAGTCTTGGGTTGTCATCACTCCCATGCTTCCATATGTTGTGATGAACGCCCTAGCACATCATGATCTATTGTCATCTCATGTACACTCTAACTCAGATCTAGAATGCGCACCGGTCAAAGTAGACATCCATATCGAAGCTTCCTCTACACCTCACTTGCATGTGTGTCCTATCATTCACAACGCATCAACATGTGTCAAAGACACTTCGCATTCTCTTGCTTCTTCATCTTCTGAGTTATCTCCTCAATCGAAACACACAATTAGGTTTTCCATGATGAAAATAGTCTCAACACACATGACTCTTCCCACTCGTCATCATCTTATGTGTTGCATGAAGGCAGCTCGTCAAGTCAGCTTGCTGAAAATTTTGATGAAGCCTGTGACAGAGATGGTTGTTATCCTAACAAAAGTTTTGAAATCAGTATCAATAGCCATCTCAATCCATGCATGATCTGGTTCAAATCCCAAAATTCAATTTTTCAATTCTGGAAATTTTTTGGGCGTGCCAGGGAGTCGAGACACTTCAACGTCTATTGATGGTTATGTCAGGACCTTGCGACTCTGGTAAGCCCATCAAGCCGAATCAGATCTCATTTCTCATGCACAATTCATCTATCTACATGGTTGCACTTGACATGGATCCCCATGTAAAGAATATTTACTATTCGAGGTATGATATTTCAAAATTTCATATTTTCACTAATGGTCGAATCCATGAGTTTGTTATAACATGTCTATCTTCATGCACCTCTCTTAGATCCAATTCGGGTTGGAAGTGTCTGTCCCTCATCCAATCATGGGATAGTGAAGTTGATCATCTCAAAGACTATCTCTATCCGGAATCACACTTATCAGATGTTCTATCTCGTAATTAACTCCTTAGCATTTTGCAAATTTTGCATGTCAAATCTGCCCACTCATCACATCAGAAATATTCCTGTGTGATGATGAGCGCACAACCTATCGTGCGAATCAAGTTACTCTCATTTCGCCACACCCCAACCGGTTTCACACATTCACAATGTTGGCATCCTTTCTACATTTCTGTGATGACCATGATGCCTGCGCACTCTTTAACTAGTTGCAGGTGGGTGTTCTATCATGCCTAGCTCACAACAAACTTGGTTCCCTCATTCAGAGCATTCACATGATTGTTCAAAAGGTTTCTTTATTCATGTCCAAATGAGAATCTGTCATCTCGACCAAGTGGTCTGATTTCTCTTCTTACTTGGGTGGTTTTCATGCAGTTTATCATTTTCCCAACAATACATCCAATGACAGTCGCTTCACACACTATGACCTTCACCATGTAATATATTTCTTCTTAGACTTTTGTCAAGTAAGTGAGGCACTTCGGCCTGCACTAATGGCTATGGCAGGCCCTCACTATCTTGACATGACTGATGAGAATGACCAAATTTGTCTATCTTTATCAAATTCCCATCGTGATCCCCTCTCTCGAATGCAGAATCCATCTTCTCAAATATCATGAATCTTTCAAAACAACCATCATGAAATTTATGATCCAATCACTGAATAGTTGGAACAATCTTTCTTGGCGAGTCGTGTTGTAGGTAACAAGCTTCAGTCCTTCCTCGCACTCGCTGAGGAAATTGGTGCAAAACAACACACACTCGCAAGAGGCCTCCGAGGTTTGTTGAAAAATAGTAGTCACAGAAGAGGTAAGTGTGTGTGTTGGGTGGCTTCAACACATTCTTCCGCCCACGGGCAAGACCTTCTCTCTCGTGTGCAAGCTTTTCAAGTTTTTTCATTGTTCGTTGCACACTATTTTTTATCTATTTTAATCACTCATATCTTTGTGACTGCAGGTCAGGTATGCCTACAGTGGCTTCATTGGAAATTTCATTTCACATAACCCCGACCGTTTAATGTAGGAGTAGGAGTAGTTTTTACTTTTTCACTTGTATTTTCTTTCTGGTTTGCATGTTTGTTTGCTTGCTGACTTGGTTGCTTTGCTTGCTTCTTGTTGTTTTCACTTTGTTTGCTTTTCTCACTATTTTTGTTTTCGTTTGTTTGGTTTTCTTAATACATTACTATTTTTGTTTCTGGAAATAAGTGCTACCAACTACTATGTTCTGCCTTTTGAATAGAGTATGTGGTTGAAATTTGAAGAGACTTGTGACACTGCAACACTTGGTCAATATTGTGTCCATCTTCTCTGTGCTTGGTTATAACCTTCGGTTGATGAAGTCTTGATGGAAAATATGAACAATCTGCAAGGGAAATTTTGGTCCAACTGTGAACCTATGTCCACACTGGGAAGCCCCATGCCTATACTCTGCCCTCTGCTTTGTGTGTTCAAGCTCATCCGACTAGTAGAAACGAGGAAGGGGAAAATATAAATGAGAAAACCTATGTCATAGGTCTTACATGCTTCTCTGAAGGAACAACCTCTTCTGCTCTCAATAATTTGAGATCCCTCTTCCACCCCAAAAATAAATAAGTTCCTATGCACAGTCCTCTTGAAAAATAAAAAGGTGAAAAAAGAGAAAGGTTTCTTGCACAGAGAGGTAAAACATGCAACTCAAATGGGGTACTGACCAAGCTCTCTGGAAGTGGAGTAATGTGTATGTTCCTGCATGACCTCGTCGGGGTACTGTTACTGGCAGTGAAGCAACACCATAGACAAAAACTTATACTCTGAAAATCTTCAACTCGCGAGCTAAACTACCCTTCCCGAATTTGAAACGCTGAGATCAAGCTGAAATTTTGATTGTGTTTGATTGAGTTGGCAAAGGGTGAACCATGTATGTCCATGGGGTAAGTGGGAAGCCGAAGTAACCCACACAATGATTCAATACTCCCCAAAAGACCAAGGCCCTGTGCTAGCAATGAACCAAAATAGAGATGTTGGAGTTCTACCAGTGTGTCATCAAGTGTTGTAGCAGCTACAACCACCCTCCAAAATTTTGGCCTGCACCCATTTCAGATCCTCCCTTGAGAATTTTACTTAATGACTGCACACACTTGGGTTCACTCCATGAGCCTATTGGACTCTTTGCATCTTCCTTGCTTATTCTTTTCATCCAAGATTTTGCATGTTGGTATCTAAGTCATGCTTGCAACCATGTTCTAGTTATGCTCAAATTCTTCGCTTCATGTGTACTTGTTGTGTCCGCTATGAAATCATCTATCACACTCACACACATAGTCACATTCACTGTCATGCAAGCATCGTCACGATCGATCAACAATCAATCACAAGTGTCGCACTTGTCACTTGCACCCTCGGTCAGTCATGTTGAACATGCGTGTCTGGATGGTTTGAGTCGTCTTGTCGTCGAGTCATATAGGTGTGTGTTTGCATGATCACTTATTCATCTTTCTCTCATTCACACGCTTAGTTAGTTAGTTGAAAGTTCTGATGACCAGACTCCCCTCTGACAATTGGAAACCACCCCACCATCAACTCAATCGACTGTCACCCAGAATAGTGCAAAAGCTCCAGCAAGCCTTTCCAAGTTGTGTTGATCGCAAGCGATCCATTCAAATTTCATGTTGGCCACCCAAAGGGTCAGACCCGGGAGTCACCTTAGGACTGACTCCCCTAAAAAATTGCATAGAAGAAGCTGACCTTTCCTGCTCTTCTGACTAGGGAAATTGTGTAAATAGGTCGGACAGACACCAAGTGCTCGTCCCTGTCTCCCTCAGAAAATTGTGTAGTTTTCCCAGTCAATCCTCCTGACAGTCGACCAACTGATCATCAAGGAAATTGTGCATTTTTCATGAGCAGGTCTTCTATTGCTCAGCAATCTGCTCAGCTCAGAAATTGCACAAAGATGATTAGCAGGCCAACCTCTCAGCCTTAGTGCATTTTCCCTCACCAAAAGCTCCTAGCAGCAGACTTCCAATTCCCTCCAGGAATTGTGCAGTTTTTGTTGCCAAGCTCTCAGCAACTGACTGCCTATTCCCCTTGGGAATTGCGTAGTTTCTGTTGCTAGTGACGCAGCAACCAACTAACAGTTCCCTCTAGGAATTTCGCATTTTTGGCTGCTAGACTCCCAACTAGTTCCTCCAAAAAATTGTGCAATTTCTTCCTGTTGATCCTCCACGCAACCCAACCTATTCCTCCAGAATATTGTGCAAATTTTGCCTTCCAATCCCTATTGCCTGCTCATTTCAAAAAATGCGCATATTCTGTCTACCTTACCTTCCTGCATCCCAGATCTTCCCTTCCAAAATTTGCGCAGTTTTTCCTTCCAACCAAGCCAGACCTCATGGATAGCCACTGTCAACTTGGATTACCCATCTTCATCACATAGTGTCTCTTGTGCATTTTTCATCAGCAGTGCCTGGAGCCATCATCCTGCCTCGCAACCTTGTTGCCTTTCCCAATCACTATCCGAAATGATCATATTTCATGGTAGACTAGGAAGTTTTTGGATTTGATGTTGTCTCGTCGTGAGTGACTGTAGGTACAGGTACACCAAAAAACATGGTGCAACGATGAATGGGATGATCGAAGCGAGCACATGCAAAAGGAAAGGTTCACCAATAGATGAATGAGTGATGCATGCAAAGGGATGCGCTTGCGAATGGATGATCATGCAAAGATGTCTTCGCGCATGGATGGACGAGCAAACATGGAAGATGTGCTCACAGACGGACCAGTGGATGAACATGCACCTTTTGCGAACAAATGACCCTGTCAAGCCTTCTAACATACAAGCAAGGAGCAACATGCCAAAGAAACATCAAGTGAACCAACGACCATCGAAGACTCCATGCACTTTGCCATGTGGATGTCAAGATATGATGCACCATGAAGACATCCATCACCCAGAAGCTCTGCAGCTCGACATGCACTCCAGCAGCAACACGAATTTACAAGCACTATCACGTTGAGTCATGTCATGAGTCATGTTGTCCACATCGCCATTGTGGACGATGTTCTCAAATCAATGTAATGTAACGTGGAAGCCCAAGAGACCCACTTGTTGTACAAAGAGTCATGTAAAGTCAAAAATTCATGGAATTCAAACAGTCATGGCAGTAGTCAGACAACCTCAAGGATCAGTTTCACCCTTGGCTATAAATACCAACTTATTTGTACAAGCAAAGGACTTTTCACCTCAGCTCCTCCCACATAGCCAAGAGAGTCTGTTATCTTTTATTTCAGGAGTAAGTAGTGGCTCCAATGCCCTTCAGACGAGGTTAGTGATGTATGGTGTAATGATGTGTCTTGGAACTTTCACTTAATTCAGAATCCCGCTAACAGGCCAGCACGTTTTCACACATGTATTGTATCTATTGTAAGACTAATCTTTAACACTTGTAATGCATGTTGCTTGAACCTGTGTTTAACACTTGAACTAATTCAATTGTTGTAATACACATATGTTAATGAAAATGTGTCTTATATGCTGTTAACTATGTCTCACCCATGTAGACTACCCTCCCGAACATCAGACACACCTTTCACATGGAACTTTCTATAACAACCATTGTACTGACATGGACTCATCCACGAAGTGTTATACGTGATATCTTCCCTTGTGTGTTGTGACTGCCGCATCCATGTGGACTGTTCCGCCGGAAGTTGCACATGTCCTGTTGTGTTGTGTGTTCCTAGCAGAGTTGGGAGTTCTCCCAATTGACTTGGGACTCACTCCCACCCTCTCCCTCTACGGTGAAAGAACCATTGTCACAAGTGACACTTACACTCACCAGGCATGCGAACCTCACTTCTCGAAAGACAAAGCAGACCACTCTCCTGTGCTGACAAGTAAGAGTTGAGGAAAATATTTGAGAGAATGGAAACTGGGCCATCATACCAAATGGGACTCCCACACCAAACGGTGTGAGGTCTAGTTGGGACTTCATATCGGGGAGATCCCCTGATGTTGGCGGGTCCAGCACCGTCAACATGACTATATGATGGCAGGACAATCTTAGTGCTCTAGGCAACGGCATGGGACCAAAAATAAACTACACTACTCAGTTTGAGGAACTATGCGATAGAGGGGTTGCGTGCAAAAGGGCAACATCACAGTATCAGAGGTTGCACGAGGGTAGCTGCACTAGGAAAGGGGATACCATGCAGCATAGCCAGAAAGTGATCATTAGAGCCATTGTTCATGATTTGATAGTTAGGAGACAATTAAAAGTAGAGGGCGAGCGGCATTTAAGCATAAAATCTTTGAATATCTGCCACCAAACCAGCATTAATGATCAAATTTTGGGGGGAATAGTCGAATTTTAATTCAAAATTTTTTATAAATTACATGTGTTGTTCCAACAGAGAACACTTTGCACCCTTAGAGTTTTTGAATTGTGGTGTATGTCGCTTATGAGCCGCTCATTCTTTGAGGATTTGGTCGTGAGCCTTGCTTTTTCCAATTTTCCTAAGCTAAATCAGAAATTTATCTTGGAAAGCATGTTGGATCTGAGCCCTACTGAGACTGTGAGCACTGGGGGAGACATTGCAACCAAAGGAGTTGCTCCTCAGTTGGTGAGCATGGAAGCTCCAGCTCCTATGCCTACAGTGTCGAGGTCACCTAGGCCGAAGCCTACACTGGTGCGAGAAACCCAGAAGACAAAGAAAGACAAGCAAAAGAGGTCGGTGCTGGTGTGGGAGTCACCTAGGAAACATGCTCAGACGCAAAAGAAGGACAAACAAGCCAAGAAGGCGGTGGATTTGGAAGTTTAACAAGGCACTCAGGATATAGATTCTAAGGGAGCAGAGCCCATCACCAAGTTAATTGAATATATCCCTTCATGAAAAGGGAAGGAGAAGGTCCCCAAGGACCCAAACTCTGACAAGTTCCTCATTCACACGGCCCTATTTCCATAGAAGATAACCTTCGATGGTCTGTGCCTGGCACAAATCCCTCTATTAAAGATGGAAGATTGGGACTTGGTTGATCACGAGCAGTTCCCTCATCTCACGACAGAAAATTATATGAGGTGAGTGTATTACCAAGACTCAGGTGTCACTGAGTTAGAGACAGTTGAATGGATCCATGGGGTGGAGTAATTCAGGTTGTTGAACCTGTTGTGGGTGCCCCACTACCATCGTTCTAACATTTCTCCACCTATATACAGTTGCTGCTTACTCTGGTGTAAGATGGGTGCTTATGGCTTGGCGTGCCTATACCCATCACGGATATGCTCATCCATAGGATCACGCACCGGTCGCATGTGGGTTTGAATCCATCCAAGGAGTTTGGCGGAAAGACAAGTGAGAGAGACTTGGTGGATAAGATGAAAAAGAAGTTTGAGCTTATCAAGAAGTCGTGCGGCTATTCCATCTCATCCATCAATGATCATGAGGTGAAGATTTCCACCCAAATAATAGTTGGAAAAGTTATGAGGAAGTTCCACACGAACGAGGTTCCAACACCTGTGGTATCGTTAGTTGCACAATGCGCGGAGGGTGTGCAATTTAACTGGTCGCGGTACTTATGCAATAAATTCCTTTCAAATTTTCGCGAGGCCCAAGATGAGATCAATCCCTTCCACTACATGTGGTTGTTGCTCTCCATTGTGTTGATTGCTTGGGAGCTATTGAAGGACAACCAATTTCCTCCATTGAAGGCGGGATTACCAGATCCTGCACAATTTGCCTCCCTCTGGGCCACGAAGGACCCCGCGCGGGTCACAAAAACGAAGATTTTCTAGGTGTTGATGGAGGCGAGCTTCCGCATGGCCATCAACTAGTGCCAAAGGTTGTCCCCAACCTTCTATGAATAGTTGTCCAAGTATGTTGCGTTCAAGGTAGATTTCCACCGCGTCTACATTCAAGTGCAAAACAACCCGCAGCAGAAGTGGTTCGATTTTCCATATCTGGTCACCAATGATGCCATAGAGGAAGTGATCAAGCGTTAGCCAGTAGATTGGCGCACCCCATCCAACTTGGATGAAGGTACCAGTAAAGGCACAGGGAGTTCAATGGAGAAGAAGTAGTAGGATGCAACAAAATAAGCAGTGCAAAAGTTGGCCACACAGCGAAAGAAAGAAGCTGAAGAGAAGGCTTGAATGGAAGAGGAGCATGCTGCAAAGGAACAGGCCAAGCAAGAACAACATGACTTCAAGAAAAGCAGAAAATCTCCTTCACCTAAAACTAAGGAGGAAGAGTAGTCTACGCAAGGTGGTGGAGGTGGTGAGGGGTAGAGCACCCCATTTTAGATAATAAAGTGGATAGAACAGCAGTAGGAGGGGTCCCGAAAGAAGACAAAGTTGATTAAAACATAGGTGGATCCCATCACTCAGATGAAGGGCGATCTCGACAAGATTGGAGACAAAGTGCACTACAACTGAACTTTTGCAACAACTCGAGCAATAGTACATGCAGTTGTTGGGAAATTTCCAAAAGGATCTGTGTGAACTACAGAGCCAGACAAGCAGAATACAGGTGGGCATAGGTCAAGTGAGTGCCGCACAAACAGCCTAGTAGCAGGGATAAGTCAGGCTACAGAACTAGTAAGAACAGTGGACCTTTGAATAGTTTCTCTGCTAGAAGGGTCCCTGAACATGGTATCAGCCGATGACAAGATCATCATAAGAACCCTGAAGAAATTCAGTCTCAATATTGGAGCGCTCCCCAATGAATTTCTTCATGTTTTGTAGATAGGAGTAACATCGGAACTGAGAGCTCGAGAGCAGCGCACTCTCAGTTTAATAAGTGAGTATCAGGTGAACAATGAACAAATGTTTGCCAAGAAGACACAAGCCCTGAAGGAAAGGGATACTATCTAGGCGTAAAGCTCCCAGTTGGTTGTTGTGTTTGCAAAGGCATGTCGAATAGTGCTGGAATTGCACATACCTGAGGATGCACAACTAGAGGCCAAGATCCGGAAACTAGTTGCAGGCGTCTGCGATGCAAAGACAGAGGTGGCAAGAGTTCAATTTGAACTAAATATGAAAATCACAGAGCTACATCTCAAGTCACAGCCTTCAACTTTGCTTGAATTCAGGGAACAACCCAGAGCCGCCATCCTGGAGGGGATCGCTACTATTGATGTCGTAGTTGTAGATTGCACAGCTTTGTTAAAATAGGAAATGCAGTTGGTAACGATCCTGTAGGAAGACCCCAACCTGCAAATATTGAGTACAAAGATCCACGAGCTCCAAAAGTAGTATGATGAGGTTGGGTGATTGCGCGCTCAATTTCTACAGCACAACACCTCGCCAAATTGCAGGAGGGGAAGCAGCTCCTCGCATAGGTGGAAGAAGCTAAGAAGAAAGAGGTATTATTTAAGGCCAGGTTGGGTCCTTGGTTAGAAGAATCTTACCAATTCTCCACCAACTTTAGAAGAAGATGACGAAATTGCAGCTCACACAGCAGAAGATCAAGTTGGTCGACGAAGGACCATCTACAGAACAACTCCTCGAACAAGTGAAGCAGGCAGCTACATAGAACATTGTTGAGGTAGCAGTTGCACAGGTAGAGCTGGGGGATCTCCACAGCAAGATCACCGCACCAGCCGAGTGACTTGAGGACGAGTCATGACCTTGCTGTTGGGGGCCTATTGGTATGGGGTCCCCTGGGTCCATTTTGGGGTAAAAGCCCAAGTTTTGATGTAAATTCTCCGCGAATTGTGGATGCAAAGCACTTAGTTAGTTAGGATTCAAAAAGGGATTTTACCCCTGTTTATGTAAAGTTGAGTCGGTTTTGAGATCTACCCATGGTCCGCAAACCATGGGATTGTATAAATAGGTGTGTCTTAGAGAGTCTAAGGGAGATCTATGTCTTTTGTCTATGGACACGACAGAAGGAGTCTTAGAGACTTAGTGCAAGAAGTAATTATTAGAATGGAAAAGTCTTTGCAGCTGAGTGTGGAGAGGCCTATAGTAGTGTCTGCAGTTGTGTGCGCAGACCCCTACAGCTCAATGCACAGGGAAATTTTGAGTCTGTAAACCTATACTAAGGATCAATAAATATAATTGTTGGAGAAATTCATGTGTTTACCTATTCACTTATGTTGCTTATGGTTACGATATATATTATGATGAAGGAATGTATTTATGAATTAATAATGTATTAATGCACGAATCTATTGGATGAATCTCTTTAATTGAACGCAATGCATTTTAAGTGTTTACGTGAAGGTTATAATACTTTATGTTAAGTTTATTAAGCACTTAAGCAAGACTGTGTAGATTTCGATATGAGATTAGTCTATGATGCGCATAAGTACATAACCTATCTGTTAAAGGTCCGCATAAGTCAATTGCAAACCTTCACGGACGTCTAGGGGCCAATTGAATGAAATTACAGTACCGAGCCCTAAGGGCTTAAAGATCTGTGTGAAGGGAGGTCTAGGACATAACAGGACATCACACTGATCTTTGGGTGCAGAAACTTGGTTCTTGCATCCCCCCATACTGCTTCAAGTGAGACTTCAGTCCACACTACCTGGGTTGATGCCGAAAGGGCTAGTAGTGTAGGGTTTTGTTTGGCATAACTAACTTTGAACCTAGGTTGGGACCCACTAAGCCAACACTTTGAAAAGAAATTAATCCTAGGAAAGAACAAAAAATTATAATTGAAATCCTAAGAGCATGAATTCAAATAAATAGGTCTATTCTACTTTGTAAAAGACATGTCCTAAATGTCGATTATTCTTCTCCAATCATGGATTTAGATCCTAGGGGTCATTATTCAATCTTAAGAGACAAAAACCAATCTTTTGGAGAAAATATGGTCAAGTTTACACGTGCTATAATGTAACACCGTCCTCCCACATCTACCCAAGCAACCACCCAGTCGGGGTAAATATGCGACAAGAGGCCACTATGATATGATTTCAGCTCCTAAGTCATGTGAAGGAAGTGGAATCGACAAAAACACACCATATAGACATTCAACATCAACATTAGGATCCTTAGGATCCAATCCAACCTTTTTGCCAACCAGACCCTGGGTCCCCCTAAACTTTTTGAAAACTTTACCTCTAGACGCTCTCATTCTATGGGCATGCCAGCATCCAGGGACCTTTGGACTCTCTCATAGGCTTGCAAGCCAGTGTCTAGGGACTATTTTACTCAGTTCTATGCCAGCGTCCCTAGGAATTAAGCCACATTTTTAGGCCCAAAGCCCAGGTCACTGCCTAGAATTGCATAACACCTTAAATAAGATAACATGAAAATAGTAGTACTAATGCAATTACTTGAATAAGCCCTAAATTGTACTACTACTAGCCATGAAAGGCATTTCATCAAACATATCATGAACATGTAATCTACAGCTGTAAATAACATATATGAGCATAGGGTCTCGTACTTAGATAAGAATTGTTAAGAAACATTGATGCCTCAACAAATAAACTACCATTTCATCCATTAGATCATAGATACATTAATCATTCATTTACAAGTAAAAACATGATGAGAACCATACATAGCTACTGTCATAAAAACACATAAATAACTAGCATAATAGTAGCTGAAATACTCATGAAATCATAAGCATATAAACCACATCTAATCCAATATAATACTCATATAAATACAACTAAAAATAACATCATATTGATGATGCAAAATCCAAACCCTAGATGGGACTTCCACGTTCCACCTGACTATAGAATGGTTGAGCCAAATATCTCTTCATTCATTCACCTTTGTTCCATATTTTAAGCATGAATGTAGGATCTGATAAAACACATCAATAAAAAACCATCTAGGGCTTTCAGAGGCCATCCACCTCAACCCATTAAACAGTGATTCCACCTCACAGTCGTACATCACAAAACCATCATCAGATCTGTCTCTATCCAAGCATTCCAAGGCTTTAGAGCATTTGTCCAACCAAGGCTCCAAGACTAGTAACTCAACCCACAACTTTTATAAGGCTCCATAACATTTTTTTAACTGAGGCTCCAGGACTAGTAACTCAACCCACCAAGGGCTCCAAAGAGGTTTTCCAACCAAGGCTACGGGACTAGTAACTCATCCCAAGTTATTACAGGGCTCCAGAGCATTTGTCCATCCAAGGCCCTAAGAAAAATAACTCAACCCAAGCTAAGAAACATGAGAACCAACCAAAATAAAATAATGACAATAAACCCAAAATCTCCATGGCTATCTAGGAAATGGAAAGGCTAGGCAATCCCCTGCCAATCTAGGAAATCCCCCATGCCAATGATAGATCACAACCAACAAACCACATGCATATGCCATGCATGCCAAAACTAGTGAGGAAAAGATAGATGAAACTCGATACCTACAAGCAAATCCCATTGTAGCTATTAATCCCGATGTCCTCTTGCGCTTTCCTACTCTTCCTTTGCCTTCTTGCTTCAAAAATACAAGTATGCCACACCCTCCAAGAGTACTCCAAGAAAATTCTAAGTCTCCAAGAGTATGAGAGAGAGAGAGAATAATGAGAGAGCTCCAACATTGAACTGATAAAAGGTTACCAACTGATCCTCATAACTCTTTTTATGAATGAGGCATCTATTTTCTTCATTTTCCATTATTTTCCTTCATTTTCCTCCTCACATGCAACCTGTGGCCTTTCACCTCCTTTTCTCCTAATTTCCATTATTTTCATAAATAAATGTGCCAAAAATTCCATTTTTCATTTTCAAAGCCTTATCCATTTCCTTTTCCAATCTCCTTAGCCATTAAACAATCATAAGTGATCCCCGTCACTAGGATTTTGCCCAACATTCAGGTTGGAATAAGTGTCCCATCAATTGTGGTTATTATTTTGCCTTTATTAAATTTTAGTACATGTAATTTTCACCAGGGTTGTTATAGAACCCTCCCCCTTGGGGGAACACCATCCTCAATGTTCAACAACACCTATAACCACAAAACTATTGTAAGTAAAGTACATTGTCAATGGAGATTTATAACTTAGCTCGTTGCAGTATTTACAATGATCAACCTGCTCAGAATCAAACCAACATAACAACATAACAATCATAACATCATAATGACATGACACTCATATCGCTTGTTGGATATTTACAACATAGCTCATTGCGGTATTTACATCCATATACATATGTACATATAGAAATATCACCAAAACAAGGCATATGTCAAAACACCATACCAAAATTGTTTTGTCTCAACAAGAAAACAAGGAAGGATACATAGCCCACATCTGATCCGTCATCTCCCATGTGGCTTCAACGGGCCCAAGGTACTTCCATTTCACTTTAACTTGCTCAATTGCTCTGTTCCGAAGCATGAGCACTTTTTTCTGCAATATACACTGAGGCTCTAGATGGAATTCTCCATCTGGCTACACCTGCAATATGTTAATTTGTCATAGGACTATATTTTTCTTTGCTTTGATAATTTCATTTCTCCATTAACACATTAAGTTCACCCCATAGCATCATAACATTATACATATTTACATCATTATTCATCAGCATATGCAACTATGTAGAAAGATCAATAACATCATCATCAATGTCGCGGAACATAAATGAACAAGAGAAGAAAAGCATGCACACATAGAGACACCAGGATTGGTTGGAGACCAAGGCAAAACCCACTATGGGGGAACCCTTGAAAATATTCTTCTAATATATTGTCATCAAATGATTTAGCAAAAGAGAGTACAATGATCCATATCTTGACAAAAACTAGAATATCCATGAAATGCATATAAACATCAAAACTTTGATTCAAATAATTGTAATGTATTGTCACTGCATGTAACCCGATGTCAAACACTTTTATCACTGACAAAAATCTTCAGAATACTAAAATTTCATCTAGGAGTCTCTATTCCAGGGAGGAGGAGTTGTGCGATTGACTATGACAAACATGGTTGCTCTCTTTGAACTGCATGATAGCAACTGTGGCAGTTTGGTCGCTCTCATACCATTCTATGCGAGCGATCGGGGACCAAACTGACCTAGAATCCCAGCCACTCTCATGAAGACTTTGTGCTAGTGACAAAGGACCCAAATTCTCTCTCATGACCATTGTGTGCCAGCATCCAAAGACCCAAATGCTCAATTTTGTGCCAGCAATTTTGAATAAAAAAACCCTAGTTCAGTGCAAGCTTCATCCTGAAGTTTCAGACCCTTGAGCAAGCTTCCTTCGTCAGACCTGTGCGAGCCAAGAAAAAATAGAAGAGGAGAAGAGAGATTGATGTGTGTCCAAATGAGATTGAGGTCTCTTGTATTTATAGGCTTCCATGAGGGTCCACTTGACCTATTCATTGGTACATGTGCATAGGGCTAACCTGATCCAGAATATATGTATGAATAAAATAATTCATAACTCAACTTTCACTTGTCCAAATGAGGTGATATTTAGGTTGATTTTGGTCCTCCAGGAAAGAGAAATTTGATTCCATAATAATCTCCGTCAAATGAGTAGTCCAAAGTGGAATTTTATCACAGTTGCATATTTTAACACTCCCTCTCAACTAGGGAGAATTCCAACTGCCAATATCGAACCATCGATCAACATAAAATAAGTCCCATCTCAAGTATCTCATCATCTCGGATCATCAATTTACATCTCTTGCTTATTCTTGTTTATCTGTCGATTTTTCCTGCTCATATGTTGAATATTATCGAATCTAGAAGAAGAAGAATTTGCTACCAAAGGGGAGCTTAAGCTACCACCCTTTATTCATCAGGCTACAACCCAGAATCTCTATCATCGGGCTACTACCCGAAATATCATTCGACGGGCTACTACCTGGAATGTATGTCAACAAGTTACTACCCAGAAATATGTCAACGGGATACTACCCAGAAATATGTCAACAGGCTACTACCTAAAATTTTCATCGAACTACTACCCAGAAATATCATCAAGATACTACCCAAAAATATGTCATCAACCTACTACTTGGAAATTTCATCGGGCTACTACCCAGAAATATCGTCGAGCTACTACCTGGAAATATTAGCGGGGAGCCAAATCTATTACCTGTATCATCATCAAAGAGCATATCATCAAGGAGCACATTTCAACCTGGAATAATATCAAGGAGCTTCTACTCAACCTAGAATCTCATGGGGGAGCTACTATTACAACCCCATATCAAGCAATAGGTGATATACGGGAGCTACTACTCAATCCATCCTATTGCCTACTGATCTTCCCATTAATGACCCCAAATAGTCAAGTTGTAGAACACTTGCATCATATTCCTATCTTGGGAAAGATACTCAACTTACCAAAGGTAAGGATCTAATGTCCCCAACCCTCCTCAACTGTTCGTCAAACTGAGAGGGATAACAGCTTGTGGGTATGATTTGAACTAAGGTATACTCTGCAAAGACCAAGATAAGGTGAGCTACTACTCCAACCCTATGGGTAACATATTGGGGTAACGCCCTTTTTTCCAGAGTTCCATCTACCCCACGAACCCTCTATCTCAATTCCATACCTTGGGAACTTAGAGATGGGAGGAAGAGCATGGCTTAGTGTCCTCGATCAATGTTGCTCTCATCATACTCATATCATCGTACTTGTATCAAGTAATCATCATCCATCAGTAACAGTTGTCTCTTGTTTATACAAGACATCAAATCAAAACATGTTAGAGCATAAATAATCATATAAATCACAAAAGGATAGCATAATTATCCTCCCTCTCAAGGAGGTGCTAACCACAAGCCTAATCTTGTCTCGCACAGCTGCATTGTCTTGATATATGAGAGTATCATGGTCCCAATTATATATATATATATATATATATATGGGATTCTCTGCCAATCAGATCCCGCTCTTTATTATCGCAATGTATCTATGTCATATCCAGATCATGCTCATACAACTCTCTAAGGATATTCTGCAACCCGCTCATAGCCAGTCATGCTACCAACATCATACTCAACCTCGGTTGTGTCACGAACCTATGATCCTGTCATATCTCATACTAAGGTAGCACTCATATAATCAACATCAACATATCCATATAGTCATATATCATAGGAAGAATATTTCATACCAAGAATAGATCATGTCATGCAAACAGCTCGAAGGATTCTTGGTGGAAACTCAATGTGTATGAAGCGGCTCAATCATGAACTTATTCAGGTTCTGCACATTATATATCTATATATATATATATATTGATATATAATATATTTAATATATTTATATATATATATATAATATATATAGTATATATTATATTATATATAATATTTATTATAATATTTAATATATATATATACACAGATGGGCGTTCAAAATGGAACAACAATGCTTCAATCAACTGTAGAATGCCATGTCAAGTTCAACAACATCTTGAACTTCAAATCAAAGTGTCCAAGGATTTTCATTTCCAATTTTCAATGCTTCTTCAATAGATTCACAATATAGATTATCTTTTCCCATCTTCAGAAAATGATTCATCATGCCATGATACATTATTATGAGCTTTAGAATCCATCTCCCTCTTACATGTATCATCAAAGGCTCTTTACCTGACAATAGTAGATCATCAGTATATAAAAACCAAAATCAAAATCAAAGTCATACCTTGGAACACTTCTGAGGTAAAGGCTTGGATCAACACATCATCCTAACTTCATCATATAAAATTCAATGCAAACATATATGGATAGGGGGAGCTTGCTTCATGCAATTCTCACTGCAACCATAACACTTTACCAAACCATCAGTCCTTCATAAATCCTTATTATGCAATCAAATCAGCTCATCAAGTTTTAGAAGCCGGATCAATACTAATATCAAAAGTCATCAATATCTTAGAGTCAATCCTTTGAACAAGATGACAAGTAGGAATTTTATCAAGTCATGACATCATCTATTATCATGCCAACAGGTTGTCATCAACCACACAATATCAATTAAGTCATTCCCATAATACAAGTCATAGGAAGTCACTATGCTCATATATCATTGTCATGAAGGCAAATCATCAGTCATCAAGTCAAAACATTAGACATCATGTCAATATTAAAATTTGTTATCATAGGACGATCTATAGTCCAAGACATATCTCAATCATTGAGTTAGAGATCTAGGTCATCATCATACATCATACGACTCATATATATCAATCAGTCAAATCATGCCAAACTCTTATAGCACAAACTTCAAACAGAGTGACATATTTATATGTATTTCATGGTCACATACAAACATTCAAACTTCCCTGCTTTCAAATCTTTCGGATATCTGCTACTTATCTATGGAACTGACATCATCTAGGTGAGCATCTTGATACAGAGTTGAGGCAACATTAGCAATCTCCGGATGATGGTTAATAGTAGTCAAACCTCTGGACGCTCCCTTCAGCTTAACATGGGAGTGACTTTTGTTGCCTAGACGCTACTTGGACCTTAGTATGCATGTGTCTAGGGACGAGTATTCCCAATTATATGCCTGCGACCGAAGCAGAAACCCTAATTTCTGTAGAGGATTCAAATCTAAGACCTTGTTGCAGATCAATAATGTCAAATGCACATAAATCATATTTCAACAGTACAAAATGAAAATAGTAATAAGAGTAAGAATCTTGAGAAGAGATTCTCCCTCTAACTCGGAATCTAATTCATTCGTATTATTTCATGTCATCAACCTGTCTTTACTAAAGTCATGTAACAGTAGATTTGTTAGGTCATAGAATCAAACATATATCCATCATGGTCATATCACGCTCATGTCATCTACTACATCATATCATGACATAAGTCTTTCATCAAAGGCTAAATTCACATGATAGGAACAATGGACAAGTGTGACAACATACCTCAAAGATCATGAACACAACACCACTTATATCAAGTCAATCCATCAGGTTTAGGGCATTCAGTTTACCATATGCCATAATTACTATCAAAGACATGACCACGGTTAATAAGATATCTAGAGTATCAATATAATAGTTCTATTCAGGAAGGTTACTATAGGACCAAGTCAGGTCATTCAATAAAACTTTACCAAAACAACAAGAGTGTCAACATACTTTCAACATACTTTCATCAAGGAGGTGCCCCTTTATAAGAGATACATCATGTCTTATGCATGTTAATTGTCAAGAGTATCATTTACTAGAGTCAAGGTACTAGCCTTCTTCACAGAATCAGGATCTCCAAGAACAATAGATGTTAGCCAAACATCAAGTTATGCCACTATATCCAAGATAAACAATAAGTAGCCTCATAGAATCAAGAAGATCAACATGATCAAAATATTCAATACCAGGTGCATCGTTTATCATAGGAAATATAAATCCAAATCTCTTTCATATACAAGCATGAACCATTTGAAAAGGAGACATTCTCAACATACCATAAGTCCTACCTAATCACCCAATGTTATAGTTGAAACATAACATTGAAACAATAGACCTTGCATACCTTGTAGTGTTCAAATACCAATCCACCTTCTCATAGGAAGCTTGCAGTTCTTGTCACATTTCCATCAAGTGCCTCTTTAACTCTTTCCAGGTCTATATTTTCTTTCCTGCATCTCAAATGATCCTCAAGAGGGATCTACTTGTCACATCTCATCAAGGAGTTTAGATACATCCATATACTCAAATATACATGTAGGAAGTATAATCAATGATAAAAACAATAATCATAATAATCAAATCCATGAGTCTAAACAAGAGTAAAGACATAGAGAAACATCATAAGTCAAGGAGTACTTATCTTCGATGGGAGGTGATCCTCTCCCTCTTGAACCAGCCTTCAAGGGTCATCACTATCCATAGTCCACATAACATGTTGCCTTCAATCAACTTTATCAACAACCAAGCCATCTAGGGCTTCATCAAATATGTCCCAAGTGCTTGAGCATCTTCACATAGACCATGTTATAGTTTCATACATCAAATCTCAAGTATTTGCCATAAACCATAACCATGAAATCCTTATGCACTAACTACCAAGGGTTTCTTTCATACCCTAGGATTATTTTAAGTCTCCACCATCATCTTCTTGCTTCCATCCAAGGTGTCTCCGTGGGGGTGATCGCCATGGCTTTTCTTCAACCCAGCTCTGATACCATGTTAGTTTTGTCATAGGGGTGTATTTTTCTTTGCTTTGATAATTGCATCTCTCCATTAACACATTGATTTCACCCCCTAGCATCATAACATTATACATATTTACATCATTATTCATGAACATATGCAATTATGTAGAAAGAAAAAATACATCATCACCAATGTAGTAGAACATAAAGGAACAAGAGAAGAAAAGCATGCACACATAGAGACACCAAGATTGGTCGGAGACCAGGGAAAAACCCACTATGGAGAAAACCCTTGCAAATATTCTTCTAATAGATTGTCATCAAATGATTCAGAAAAATAGAGTACAATGATCCATATCTTCACAATAACTAGAATATAACATCAAAACTTTGAGTCAGATAATTGTAATGTACTATCACTGCCTATAGCCTATTGTCGAACACTTCTATCACTGAGCAAAATCTTCGAAATATTGAACTTTCATCTAGGATTTCGTGTTGCATGGAGGAGGAGTTATGGGAGTGACTATGACAGACATGATCACTCTCTATGAACTGCATGATAGCGACTGTGGCAGCTCGGTCACTCTCATACTATTCTATGTGAGCGACTGGGGACCAAACTGGCCCAAACTCTCGGTCGCTCACATGAAGACTTTGTGCTAGTGACCAAGGACCCAAATTCTCTCGCTTGACCATTGTGTGCCAGTTTCCAAAGACCCAAATGCTCAGTTCTATGCTAATGACTTTGAATAAAAAAAACCCTATTCAGTGTGAGCTTCATCCTGAAGTTCAAACGTTGAGTAAGCTTCCTATGTCAGACCTCTTCGATCCAAGACAAAATAAAAGAGGAGAAGAGATATTGGTGTCTGTATAAATGAGCTTAAGGTATCTTCTATTTATAGGCATCCATGAGGGTCCACTTGACTTGTTCATTGGTACATTTGCATAGGGTCGACCTGATCCAAAATATATGTATGAATAAAATAAATCAAAACTCAACTTCCACTTCTCCAAATGAGGTGATCTTTAGGTCGATTTTGATACTCCTGGAAAGAGGAATTTGATGCCATCATCATATCCATAAAATGAGAAGTCCAAAGTGGAATTTGACCGCAGTTTCATATTTTAACATAAACAAACTAATAAATCACATGTTCAACATCTCTAACATACATCTTAAGCAATGACACATGGAAAACATGATGTACTTTCATTTTCGGAGGTAGTGCAAGTCGATAGGCTACTGGCCAAATCCTCTCAAAAATACTAAAGGGTCCAAAAAATCGTGGTGCCAGCTTGGCACATGATCCAATTCGTAAGGAGTTCTTCTTCAGTTTGATGTGTAAGTACACTTGTTCCCCAACCTGGAACTCCTTGAACAACTTGTTTCAATCTGCATAACTCTTCTGCCTATCTTATGCTTCCTTTAGATTCTTCTTGATCACCTGCATTTCCTATTCCATGTCTGCCAACATGTCTGGTCCAATCAACACCATGCTAAACGGATCACTCCAACTGACACAATGCCTCAAATGGACTCATCCTCAAAGATTATTGATACCCATTATTGTAGGTGAACTCTACTAGTGGAAGGTACTCTTCCCACTTTCGTTGTTGAAGCATCACATACATCGTCAACATGTCCACCAATATCTTATTGACCCTCTTTGTCTATCTATTTGTCTGTGGATGATAAGTTGTACTGAAGGCCAACTCAATGCCCAAACCTACAAAAAACTCCTTCCAAAACTTGGATGTGAACTTTGTCTGACACAATATTCTTCGGAACGCCATGAAATCTAACTACATCTCTGATTAATACATGTTCTACATGACTGACTGAGAATGTAGACTTCACTGGAATGAAGAGTGCAACCTTTGTCACCCTGTCATTAGGGGAATTTTGAGGTCTAAAATGGGCCTCCTAAGAAAAATGTACAACCAAAATAAAGTTTATAAGACCTAATAGGATTCCTCGGAACACCGTGAAATCTAACCACATCTCTGATTAATACATGTTCTACATCACTCACTAAGAATGTAGACTTCACTGGAATGAAGTGTGCAACCTTTGTCCACCTATCATTAGGGGAATTTTGAGGTCTAAAATGGGCCTCCTAAGAAAAATGTACAACCAAAATAAAGTTTATAAGACCTAATAGGATTCAAGATGATGATGTCAACCATGGGGGATGATTCACCATTTTTTGAATAAAAAAGTAAAAAGATTAAAAAATAATAAAATAATAAAACTACTTTTTCAACTCGTATTTTCAACTTATCTCTCTATGGGTTTACTCAAATTTTGAATGGAAACACTTATTGGATGAAGAATTTCATTCCTCATCCAAGGAGTACCCATGTTGCATACTTTTGATGGACCCTGCTAGACGAAAAATGAGAAATACATATTAAACAATGTGATTGCAATCACTTTTTCCATGTATTTCTCATTTTTCATGTAGTAGGGTCCATAAAAAGTATGCAACATTGGTACTCCTTCGATGAGTAATCAAACTCTTCATCCAACGTGTGTTTCTGTTCGAAATTTGAGTAAAATCATAGGGAGATAAGATGAAAATACAAGTTGAAAAGATATTTATTTCTTTTTTCCCTCTACAATTTGATGATGTAATATAATCTTATTTTATTATTTCTACTGTTGTTTTATAATTTCCTTAGGAGGCCCATTTTAGACCTCAAAATTCCCCTAATGCCACGACAACCATGATGGAATCGTGTTGTCTCACTGTCCTCGGCAACCTTGTGATGAATTCCATGGAAATGACTTGCCATTTCCACTCTGGAATCTCAATCGATTGTAGCAGTTCACCTAGGTGCTTACACTCTACCTTCATACGTTGACAATCAAAACACCTAGCCACAAACTCTACTACATCCCACTTCAGATACAGCAAATAGTAAAATCTCTTCATTACTATCAGTGTCTTCTGATAACCTGGGTGACTTGAATATGGTTTCGCATGAAACTCCCTCAAGGTCAACTTCTTGAGCTCACTACTGTCTGGAACATATATCCTATCTCTGAATCGAACCAATCCATCTGTTGTTAGACAATAGTCCACATCTTATTCACTTGCACCTGTACCTGTACCTATACATGTACATGTACGTGTACCTGTACATGTACCACTACTTGTACATGTACCACTACTTGTACATGTACATGTACCTATACATCTACCTATACTTGTACTATCACATGTACTTGTACCTTTACTACCACATGTATCTGTACATGTACTACCACCTATACTTGTAACAGTAATTTGTTGCAACCTGTGCATAATCTCCATATATCTGACATCCTGTTTACCCACCTGCAATATCCTATCTTGTAGATTTGTCCCATAGGAGCTCATAGCTACTAAGTGATTTACCTGTATCCGCATGCTAAGAGCATCTGCCAATTTGTTCTCTTTGCCTTTGATATACCTGATCTCAAAATCAAACTCACTAATCATAGACAACCACCGAGCCTACCTACCATTCAAATTCGGTTTGTTAAATAGATATTGCAAACCATTGTGATCACTCATCAATGTAAACCTCTAACCCATAAGATAGTGCCTCCACATCTTCAACGCATGTATAATTGCTGCCAACTCAAGATCATGTGTGGGGTAGTTCTACTCATGCTTATTCAATTTTTGTGACTCATAGCATACCACATGTCCATCCTATATAAGGACTTAACCAAGTCCTTTATTGCAAGCATTTGCGCATACTACAAACTCTTTGTCCGGATCTGCAATCTTTAATAGGGGTGCATGTGTCAACAACTGCTTAATCTACTCAAAAATGGCCTCACACTCCTTTGTCCATCCGAATTTCTTACCTTTCCTCTGCAATGATGAAATAGGATAAGAAATATGTGAGAAGTTCCTCATGAACCTCCTCTAATAGCTTGCCAACCCCATAAAAGATCTCACCTCATACACATTCTTAGGAGCTACCCACTCCATGATGGCTCTTACCTTTTCTAGATATACTGCAATACCCTCCTTGGAGAGAACTTGTCCCAAGTAGTGTGCCTCAGTCTGAAAGAAACTACACTTGTTGAGCTTAGCATACAACTAATGCTCTCTCAACAACCTCAAAACTGTTGTTAAATGCTATGAATGCTCTTCCTCATTTTTAGAATATACCAATATGTCATCAATGAACACAATCACAAACTTATCCAAATACAGATGCAACACATTATTCATTAAGCACATAAATGTAGTTGCAACATTAGTTAATCCAAATGGAACTACAACAAACTCATAATGCCCATACATGTTTCAGAAGGTTGTCTTGTAAATGCCTTCCTCTTTGATGCATACCTGATGGTATCTGGATCTCAGATCAATCTTCGATAACATTGTTGCTCCCTTCAACTGATCGAACAAGTCATCAATCTTAGGTAATGGATGCATGTTCTTAATGGTCACTTTGTCGAACTGCTTATAGTCAATGCATAATCTGAGAGTACCATCTTTCTTCCTTACGAACAATACTGGTGCACCCCATGGTGATACACTTGCCCTAATGTATCCCTTGTCCAACATTTCCTTCAATGATAGCTTCAACTCTACCAACTCAAGTGTGCTCATCGTGTACTTTTGATGCTGGAGCTACCCCTGTCACCAACTCAATAGAAAATTATACCTCCCTGTGAGGTGGAAACTTTGTAATGTCTTCAGGAAATACATCCTTGAACTGTTGTAAAACTGGGTACCTTCTCAAAACCTCTGCATCCTCAACTTCCTTACCCTTGTCACTAGAAATGTACACTACAAACAACATAAACCCTTTCTTGTGACTGCTCTTTGCTTACATAGTTGTCACCATCCTAACCGATGTGGATTTCTTCTTACCGTATAACACTCTTGGTTCTCCATTTTCATCCAAGCACTCAATAGATTTGTCATAACAATACACCTTGGTTCTATGAAAGTACAACCAATCCTTGCCCAACAACATATTGTATGATCCCAATGGTAACACATTTAAATCTGTTGCAGTAGGCATACCATTCAAATCAAATACACAAGCTCTTACCCAATGATGAACTCGCTTCTTTGTACCTATAGCCAACTACACTAACCAAGACTCTGCATGCATTTCCTTACTCAAACCACACTTATCCACCAAGTCAGGACTAACATAGATATAATTAGGTCTAGCGTCAATCAAAATAGAAATAACTTGTTCACAAAGCTTACCGTCCATCTCAACGATAGATGTCTGATGGTTTGTATGTTTTTTATCCAATGTTGCATAAATACGAGGAACACTTTAACCAACATCCCCAATAGTCTTTATTTGTGCACTGTATATCTTAGGCCTACCACTCTGGTACTCTGGAAAATCCCTCCTATGATGATCTCCTCCATAAGTCCAACACCGCATTGGCTCCTTATTTTTCTCCTCAGACCAATGTCCCTGTCCTTTATTTGATGCATTGAACCTCTTAGGTTGTCACCTATAATCTTCTTTAAGCATGAAACATGAAAAACTGGGTGCACTCGGGAAGATGCAAGAAGCTCCAATTTTTATGCCATAACTCCAATATTTTGTAACACCTTGTATGGACCATAATACTTTGATGATAATTTATTATCCTTCTTAGCTTGCTTGAGGGACATTTGTTTGTATGGTTGTAGTTGTATAAATACCCAGTCATCTACATCAAAACTTATTTTGTTGCGATGTTGATCTGCCTATTATTTCATTCTATTATGCGCTAAAGTGAGGTTATCCTTTAAGAGTTGGAGAACTTGTTTTTGATGCTCAATGTGATCTTTCACTGCTTGAACCTTATAATTTTATCTTAAAGATGATGTGATGGATGGTGGATGATATCCATAAAGTTCCATAAATGGTGTAATGTTTGCTACAGTATGGAAGGAAGTGTTATACCACCATTCAGCCAGAGGCAAGCACATGACCCATTATGTTTGTTTATAAGATACAAAGCAACAAAGATATCCTTCCAAACATTTGTTCATTGTCTCAGTTTGCCCATCATATTAAGGATGATAAGATGAGCTATGAGTTGACTAAGTACCCAGACAAGAAAATAATTTTGTCCACAAATTTCCAGTGACATTGGGATCTTTGTCGCTTACAATAATCTTTGGGTTTCCATGTAGATTTTGAATTGTTTCCATAAATGCAGTAACAACTGTACTAGATTTAAATGGATGAGATAATGCACAAAAGTGTGCATAATTGGTAATTCTATCAACTATAACCATGACGAAACTCTTTCCTTCATACTTGGGTAAACCTGTGATAATATCCATTGAAACCTCCTCCCAACATTGACTTGGAATGAATAAAGGTTGTAACAGACCCGAGGTCTTAATTGTCTCAACTTTATTTTGTTGGCAAACTAAACATTTCACCACAAACTTTTGAATATCAGATTTAAGGCCATCCTAAAAACATTCCTTCTTAACCCTATGGTGAGTTTTTAAAAATCTTGAGTGCCCTCCTAAGGGAGAGGTGTGCAATTCCAGAAGAATCTTTTGCTTGAGTTGGGAATTCTTACAACGGTATAAGCGATCTTTGTACCATAACGAATCATTTTTCCAGGTAAATGTATCAGATGTACTGGGATCTTGCTGCAACTCTTGAACGAGTGCCCACAATTCTTCACCATTCTTCCATTCATCCCTTGTGTCATTTATCCAATCTAGTTGGATAATAGAAATAGCACAAAACAATGCTTCCATATCCTCATCCTTTCTTGAGAGTGCATCTGCAACAACATTTTGCTTCCCTTTTTTGTAGATGATTTCAAATTCATAACCCAACATCTTTGTGACCTATTTTTACTTCTCTTCTGAAGATAATCTTTGTTCTAAAAAGTATTTAAGGCTATCATGATTCGTTTTTACCTTGAAGTGTCTTCCCATTAGGTAAGGTGGTCATTTCTTAAGTGCATGTAGTATTTCCAACATTTCCTTCTCATAAATAGCTTTGTGTAAATACTTTCCTTTGATTGGACGACTTTCGAAAGAAAACGATCTTCCTTCTTGCATTGAAAAAACACCAATTTCATTTCCCGAGGCATCACATTCCATAATAAAGGTTTTTGTGAAGTCTACCGTAGCTAAGACCGGTGCTTGGCACATTGCCTCTTTAATATGTTCACAGGCCTTCATTGCTTCTCGAGTCCAAGAAAATGCATCTTTCTTCAGTAATGTTGTTATAGGTGTTGTTATTCTCCCATAATTCTTAACAAATAATACCCTATTAACCCTAGAAATCCTAGCAAATGCTTTATGTATGTGGGGATTTCCCATTCCTTAATGGCTTTAATTTTGCTAGGGTCTACCTTAACACCTTCATGAGAGACAGTATGACCCAGATATTCCACCTCTTGTACTCCAAAGAAACATTTGGAAGTTTTTGCATATAATTCTTTCTCCTCCAATGGTTTGATCACCCTATCAACATGTTGAACATGATCCTTCCAAGGCTTGTTGTAGATTAGTATATCATCAAAAAATACTAACAAAAATTTTCTAAGGAAGGGTTTGAAAATGGAATTCATCAAACATTAAAATGTAGAAGGTACATTGGTAAGGCTAAAAGGCATGACCAAAAATTCATAATGACCCTCATGAGTTATAAATGTTGTTTTTGGAATGTCTTCAGTCTTCATTCTAATTTGATGATATCTTGAATGAAGATCCAACTTGGTGAAGTAAATTCCTCAATGTAATTCATCCAATAATTCCCCAATGACAGTAATGGGAAATTTATCTTTAGTAGTGAGCTTGTTGAGCTCCCTATAATTGATGGGCTTCTAAATTAGACATAAATTAAGGCCTGTACCTATAAATTAAACATAAATTAAGGTCCATATAACCATCCTTCGGCATATTAAACCTCTCTTCCTGCATTAGATAATGTATTTTTGACTTTAATATATTCATTAGGAAGGTTTATGCATAATTGGATATTTGTGCCTAATATTATTTATTTTTGTGGAATATTATGAGAATATTGGGCAGATTATGAAGATTTGGAGGAGAAGATAATTTAGGGACTTGCTCCCTATTACAGGAGGATCAATAATAAATAATAAATTAGCAAGATATTATGGAATTATGGCATAGATTGTGGAACTCTAATGATTGAGAAAATCTAGGAATGTGTTCTCTACCATCTAATGCAGATTCCTAGTATTGGGGACCATATCCACTAATCAAGGGATTTTGGTGGGGAAAGCTTCCTCCATTCATGGGGAATGATTCTTAATCATTGTGTATAAGTACCAAGTCGAATTTTCCTCTAGAGATAGATTTTGGTTAGTGCTCGTGGAGAGAACCCTTATTTCTACAGCTCCATTGTATTTTCTTGTAGGGATGTGATTGCATTGATGAAAATAATGAAGATTGGTGTCATGTTTAGCTTCTAAATTTTGTTCTCCTCCATAGGTCTCTGAGTTTCTTCTGGCTTGGCCATCCCAGGAGCCTGAGAGCCCTTTTGTATCATTTTCTTTCCTTCTTTTCACTTTTTATTCACATGCATCTCTTGTTGTATGATTGAGTGAAATGGTTAATGTAAGTTCTTTTGCATGATCACAAGCATCATTTCATCCTTGGAAAATATTTTGAAGTTCATAGTAATCATTGAGCTACTTGTATTAGCTTAATTACTCCCAAATCTAGATTTCTAGAACTCCTTTGTGGCAAAGAACAATAAATTTCTGGTATTTTTAGAGCATGCTAACGAGCTTCAATCGAGTTGGTTACACTTTCATTAGATCACAAAAACTTTCTAGTTCATAATAAAAACTACACAATTGGATTTTCACTTGATTAGGTTATGCATTTTTTAGATTTACAAGCTCACTAGTTCTCGAATTTCTAGATTTTCGACTAGTAATGTTTTTCTATTTTTTAGCATGGGTTAACAAAGGTCTTTTTGAGTGATTCCACTTGGAATGGGGACCTAAGACATCCTTATTAATAACAAAATTTGTCCTATCCAATTTGGATTTGATTTTCTTGGTCATTTGATGAATTATAATTCCTTATAATAAATATGTAACATCATGTAGTAAATCAGTGGATCTTGTCGGAAATCATTGTAGCATCCTGTAGGAAATCTTGTTTTGAGCCCGAATTGAGAAAAGTCATCATTGAAGTTGGGACTAGGCCTCTACTTTACCTCCATGCCAACAATACCATTTTAACCCTCTTGTTCCACACTTGTCTCCCTTGCCAAAGATCAAGGAAAGGTTAGCATTTGCATTTATAAAGCAAAAAGATTTTTAAAAATGATTTCTTTTATATTTACACATGCACACAGCAATTAGTACTCTCTAGATCATATTTCATGCTCAGTTAGTTTAAATAATCACATGAGATAAATAGGGTTAAGCTAGGTTTATTTCACATTTATTTCATGATCTTTATGTAATTAGAATAGGTTTCTTTCCTTGTACTTTCTTTATTGCAATAGGTTAAGGTTCCATTTTGAACATTTCATTTTCTTCAATTAGTTTAGGATTTGACTTCAGTACATCCACTCCATTACATTATGACATCAAAGGAAGGACACATTGTATTATGCACATATAGTGTCCATACCTCTTAAGTTTGTACTTACCCCAGGTTGACAATTAAAGTTGGTAGCCTTGGGAGTTGCAGCATTCTTGTTGCAATATCGAGGCTCGTCACATTTTTGGCACCATTACCGGGGAGGTGTCAAAGTATGCATTGTTTTATTCCCTAGTTGATTCATTTCTTTTTGCAAAAACAAAAAAAAATTGCATTAGGAATATTTAATTTCAAAAGTATAAAATTGCATTGCATTATAGTTTTCATTAAATCATAAAAACATAAAACAAAAAAATTCTCCAACACCAACCCACCCCGCCATTTGATCACATGGTGCAATAAGAGCGACATCACCATTCACTTTTTCATGTAGAAGAAGAAGATGGCAAAGAATGTAGAAGAAATAGATGGAGATGATGACAATGAGGAAGATCCTCTCGGATTTCCCATTCAAGATATTGATGGTAGTGTGCACATGAAGAAAATCCCTCCATCTTTTCTTCCAAAATTTCATGGTCTAAGGCCAAAGGATCCATAAATCTTTCTCTTAGAATTTGAAATTGTTTGTAGATCTTATGGTTACTTATAAAAAACTCAAAGACTGAAATTGTTTCTGACAACATTGAAGGATAGAGCTCTTAAATGGTTCATGAGTTTACGGACTAATTCAATAAGATCATTGAGTGAGATGCAAAAGATATTTCTAAAAAAATACAAAGATCATGATCTTAAGGAAGAAATCTTTAGAATGAATCAAAGAGAAGATGAGAGTCTAGAGGATCTAATAGAGAGGTTCATGTATAATGTTAAGAGGGGAAAACTACGTTATTTAGGATTCGACAAACTAAAAACCCTCTTACTTTGAACAATTAGGGATGAGTGGGTTGATATTCTTGATCCCATGAGTAGATGTGATATATATATCAATTATCATTTGAAGAAATTTGTGAAAAGATTCAAACACATATCAAGAGGAAAGACAAGAGTAAGTCATTCAGCATCAAGATTAGTAAGTCAAGCTAAACTTGGAAATTTGTTTGATGAATTTAAAACAGAAATTCTTAGAATCTAAGCAGACAAGTAGAAATGTTAAGAATACAAAATGAGCAAAAAGAAGATGTTTGTGGTGTCCATGCAGAATCACATGGTGTTAAATGTTTCTCCTCGTTACCAAGGTTGAAGGAAGGTCACGAAGAGGACAATGGAGCAAGTCAATTACCAATGCAGCAATGTTATGTAGCTCCAAGAGGACCATGGCAGCCTATTCAACACGACATGATGCAAGAGCCTAATTCACAATTTCAAGACTACGCATATCCACCTCAAAGTAATTGGCACACACCCTTTCCTTAGCAACATTGGCCATCTCAACCCAAAAACCAATCTTGGCAACAAGGTTGGCAAGGAACATATGGGAGTCATCCACAATATCCTCAGTATTTCCTCAATATCCTCCATACCCAACTCCATGTTATCCCTACCATTCATCTCCACCACAACCACAATCGCAACCACATCCATCTCAAATATCCACTCCCACACAACTACCAATACCGCCATTTCCAAACCCACACATTGAAGTAGCTCAGCCCACTTACAATGATGATGTACAACACTTCCAAACATCTCCTCTTGAAATAAATGGTATTCACCATAGCTCAGGAAGAGTATTACAAAAAAGAGATTATCTTAATATCATTGAAGGACCAAATCCAGAAGAAGAAGATTCAAATGAGAAGACCACAAAACCATGGGCTGCAATTGATGAAGAACAAACATCAAAATCAAAGATTGAGAAAGCTCCCTCATGGTTACCATCAAATCCTCCATGTATTCAAGAGAACAATCAACAAAAAGAGGAAGATTTTAAAGTCATGGTAAAAGAAGACTATGAAGAATGATCCAGATAAGCAAGAAAACCAAGGACATCAAAGTTATATTGAGGTTTGGTTCCAGAAAATCAACAAGATGGAGCATCACTCTCTTCTTCAACTATGCTTGATCCTTTCAAGGTCAAATCATTTGGTCTCTGAAATCCAGGTACTTGTCAAAGCATACATTTCAAGCCTACACATCATTTTGTTTGTCATCTTGATGTGCACATGGCTCCATTGGAAGTATTATTATACTTGAAAGTGATTTTGTTTTTCAAGTAGAGTAGGGTAAAAACAAAAAAGAGAAAAAAATATAAAAAAAAATATCAGGTGAAAACCTCTTTTGAGGTGCCTCAGATTAGATCATTGATTAAAAACCTCCATGAGGCAGTCAATGGTTTGGGAAAAAAGAAAAAAAGAGGAAAAAATAAAAGATCCTAGGTGAAAACCTCCTTCAAGGTGCCTAGGTAGACCTACTAGTTGAAAACCTCCTTGAGGCGGCTAGTAGGCCTAGAAGAAAAAAATAAAATAAAAAATAAAAAATATTTGCTTTATGTATCCCTCTGATGAATGCATGTACTCTCTAACATCTACAAGGAACAAAAACAAGTTGGCAGCAAAGAAAAGAAAAAATAAGTCAAACCTAGTCAAAATAAGTCAAATTTTGACTTTCTCCTCCTTTTGTCAAATACTCCAACAAGGCCAAGGCCATGCCAATCCATCACTCGCATCTATTTCCACCATCCACCCATCATTCTCAAGATTCTACTATTGAGTTTGCTTGTTGTCCTAAAAAACTATAGGATGCTCTGTTTTACTACAAGATACAAAAATACATAGAGCAGAAATTTGTTTTTGCCATAACTTGAAAACCATGCATCCATTTGCCAAGTTTTTTTAGGGGAAAATGCATATGGATGATGGTAAGATGTTCAAGCAATTTTAGCTAATTCCAGTGCACAGTTTTCGATAAATCAACCTCCATCACCTATAGCCATTTTTGCATTTGCTCGATATCTGTGCATCCATTTAAAAAATTGCTTCATGAGGAGATGCATATGGATGATGGTAACATTCCCAAGCAACTTCAGCAAATTCTAGCACACAATTTCCAAGAAATTGGCCTCCATCACCTTCAGCCATTTTTAGTCTTTCTCGAGATCCATGCATCCATTGACCAAATTTTTTTTATGGGGAGGTGCACAATGATGATGGAAACATGATCAGAATGTTCCAGGTCAATCCATTCTACTGTTTGGGAGATATGGACAAAACAAGTCTGCTACAAAAGGTTGTCCTGAAAATCTACAGGATTCCCTGAAAACCTACGGGATCCTACAGGATACAGAATAACACCTACAGGATTGGCAGTGAGCAGTTTTAAAGGGAAAAACCAGAGGTTGGCTTTATCAAACAGTGATAAGGATACATATACAACCCTCCACATCCATCAGAGAAACATGACAGGGGGATTTAACAAGAGGGAACCCACCAGCGCAGTGAGGATTCATCAGCATCACCATCCAATACCTGCATATCAAGGAACTACATCAGAGAAAAAAGAGGAAAACATATGCATCAAATACAAGCAAGGATTTCACTCTCCAACAAACAACATCTACAAGAAGGCCATCAGGTAGGCATAGGTATGAAATATTCTTGACCTCTTCTCTTGAGCATATTATAGTTAGAAATTTGTTGTCAATGCATGAGAGATGAGGTTTTATAAGCTAAAGATGGGTCAGCAGTCTCAGCCGCCTTCAACTAGTTAATTGCGGCTCACTCATTCACTCATGAAATGTTGAAAAGTCAAATTATGAAGGGTGATGATTTGAAGGAATGAGGATAGTAGTTAAAAGAAGAAATTTTTGCGAAGGCTAAGTCACCACAACACTCCAAGCCCTCCATCCACTTCATATTCACTATCTATTCATCATTCATCCATCTCATTTCATTCTTGAAAAAAACAAATAGAGCATCCTCTCCATTTTCACAAACCTACACTACTACCTTTGACCCCTACCATCATCATCCAATCCCTCTTCATCATTTCTCATCACTCCCATACAGTTAGAAGACCTTGAAAGAGGAGGAATGACTACTACAAGAAGGCAAAAGGTTGCTACAAGAAGGGATAAATGAACAAACTATGCTAAACCCCAATATGGTAGATCTTAAGAGAGACCTAATCAAAACAGAGAACTCCAAGGCCATTAGGCAATCATATAGGCCACAATATAGAAGAAGAAGACAACAAAAGGAAATGAGGCATTCACTATCAAAACAAAACTCAAACTCAGTGATGAGAAGATGTTTTCCAATAGGTCTCCAATCTCTTTATGTCATTTGTCCAAAGCCTAAAAATGGGAAAAATGCATGGGAGTCAATTTGAGGGCCTGTCCTAGGCTCAAAATACCATTTATGCTCAAAAAGGGTTTATGGTAGTTTTAACAGGGTTTCCTGTAGTTTTGACAGGAATTACTAGAGGATGTCCTAGTTCTCATCTAAAGGCAGTTTGAAGGTTTTATAGGTGTCCAAATGGCAGAACAAGGTATCAGAAGGTTGATAAGGGTGTAGAAGACCTTGCCAAACTGAAAAATATTCAAGAACCCATCTTGAATAAGGGGAAAAATGCAAGCTAATGGTCTCAAGAAACAGTGATCTTTCTTTGCACAAATATGTTTTTGGTCTTGTCCTTGCAGAACTTGCAGCCAATATTCTTAATGCACAAGAGAGAGGCCAAAGGCCATGGATGAGACACAATGAAGTCACTAGTTTGCTTAGAGGATGAGCAACACTTTCAGCAAGGGGGTATGATGGACCTCTAAATTAGACATAAATTAAGGCCCATGCCTATAAATTAAACATAAATTAAGGTCCATCTAACCATCCTTCGACATATTAAACCTCTCTTCCTGCATTAGATAATGTATTTTTTACTTTAATATATTCATTAGGAAGGTTTATGAATAATTGGATATTTGTGCCTAATATTATTTATTTTTGTGGAATATTATGAGAATATTGGGCAAACTATGAATATTTGGAAGAGGAGATAATTTAGGGACTTGCTCCCCACTACAAGAGGATAAATAATAAATAATAAATCAACAATATATTATGGAATTATGGAACTCGAATGATTGAGAAAATCTAGGAATGTGTTCCCTATCATTTAATGCAGATTCCTAGTATTGGGGACCAGATCCACTAATCAAGGGATTTTGGTGGGGAAAACTTCCTCCATTCATGGGGCATTATTCCTAATCATTTTGTATAATTACCAAGTCGAATTTGCCTCTAGAGATATATTTTCATTAGTGTTCTTGTGGAGAGAACTCTTATTTCTACAACTCCATTATATTTTCTTGCAAGGATGTAATTATATTGACGAAAATAAGGAATATTGGTGTCATGTTCAGCTTCTAAAATCTTTTTCTCCTCCATATATATCTAAGTTTCCTTGGGCTTGGGCATCCTAGGAGCCTCAGAGCCCTTTTGTATCATTTTCTTTCCTTCTTTTCACTTCTTATTCACATGATCTCTTGTTTTTATTTCTTTCTACTTTTACATTTAGTATTAATGATTTCTTGTTGTAGGATTGAGTTAAATGGTTAATGTAAGTTCTTTTGCAAGATCATAAGCATCATTTAATCCTTGGAAAATATTTGGAAGGTCATAGTAATCATTGAGCTACTTGGATTAGCTTTCTTATTCCCAAATCTAGATTTCTGGAACTCCTTTGTGGCAAAGAACAATAAATTTATGCTATTTTTTAGAGCATGCTAACGAGCTTTCAATTGAGTTGGTTCCACTTGCATTAGATCATAAAAAAATTCTATTTCATAATAAAAATTACCCCATTTCATTTGCACTTGGTTAGATTAGGAATTTTTTAGATTTACTAGCTCACTAGTTCTCGAATTTCTGGATTTTCGACTAGTAATGTTTTTCTATTTTTTAGCATGGATTAACAGAGGTTTTTTTGAGTAATTCCACTTGGAATGGGGACCTAAGACATCCTCTTTAATAACAAAATTTATCCCATCCAATTTGGATTTGATTTTCTTGGTCATTCGATGAATTATAATTTCGTAGTGAATTTGTAACATCCCGTGGTAAATCAGGGGATCCTATAGGAAATCATTGTAGCATCCTGTAGGAAATCTGCAATCTATAGGAAACTCTATTTTGAGCCCAAATTGAGAAAAAACATCATTGAAGTTTGGATTAGGCCTCTACTTAACTATCGTGCCATTAAGACCATTTTAACCCTCTTGCTCCACACTTGTCTCCCCTGCCAAAGATCAAGGAAAGATTAGCATTTGCATTTATAAAGCAAAAGTATTTTAAAAAATGGGTTCTTCTATATTTACACATGCACACAATAGTTAGTACTCTCTAGATCATATTTCACGCTCAGTTAATTTAAATCATCACATGTGATAAATCAGGTTAAGCTAGGCTTATTTCACATTTAGTTCATGATATTTATGCAATTAGAATATGTTTCTTTCCTTGTACTTTCTTGCTTGCAATAAGTTAAGGTTCTATTTCAAACATTTCATTTTCTACAATTAGTTTAGGATTTGACTTCAGTACGTGCACTCCATTACATCATGACAACAAAGGAAGGACACATTGTATGTTGCACATATAGTGTCAATACCTCTTAAGTTTGTATGAACCCCGTTGATAATTAAAGTCAGTAGCCTTGGGAGTTGCAGCATTCTTGTTGCAATACCGAGGCTCATCAATAATCCAGACACATGCGCCATTATCCATCCTTCTTGTGAAAAAATTCTACTGGAGTAGAAAAAGAAACTTGACTAGGTTGAATTATACCAACCTCTAGCATTTCTACAACCATACGTTCAATTTCACTCTTTTGGGCACATGGATATTTGTAAGGCCTGATGTTTCGAGGAACACTTCCTGGAATCAAATGAATAGCATGATAATGATCATAAATAGGTGGGAGGCCTTTAGAAGTCTCAAATACCTTGGAATGATTGTTCAAAACTTTTTGGAGATCTGGAGAAATAAATGATTTCAATGTGGGAACCTCTAATGAACATAAATGTGCAATTACACCCCATTGTTCTTTCTTTAGAAGCTTTGTCATGTTGTTAGAGTTGATTATCTTTCTCGGTCTCTTTTTGATACCCCTTAATTCAACTTCCTTTCCTTCCCAAAAGAATTTCAAGAAAAGTTCTTGAAAATTAAAAGCTATTGTACCCAAAGATTGTAGCTATTGGACTCCTAGTACAACATCAGCACCACCTATTGGAATGGAAAGCATTGAACTATTCAATACATATTCTCCCATGGATAGCTTGATATTATGGAACTTTCTAGATAAATTTATGGTTCCTCCATTTGCAACCATCACTTGACACTCTGGTGCTGGATATAGGAAGCAATTCAATTCCTTGACTATCTTACAATGAATAAAATTATTGGTACTACCTGAATCAATTAAAATTATTACCTTTTCTTCTTGATATGTCCTTATATCTTGAGATTTTGAGGAATGGTAACTCCTGCCAATGCATTTCAAGATATGGTTGGATTCATGTCTTGTTTTTCTTGGGTTGGTTCCTAGTGTATATCCTCTTCTTTTGACGTTTCTTGTTCCTTTACTTCCTCCTCTTCATAATCTATGTAAAATAATTTCTTTTCAGCACACTTATGACCTTTAATGTATTTGTTATCACAACTGTAATAAATCCCTTTTGCTATTTTTTCTTCCATTTTTTGTGGTGTCAACCTTGTAGGTTGTGGAAGGCTAGGGGCAGCAACACTTCCATCTTTATAGTTATGAGTGGTAGGTTTCCTTGTTTCCATAATTTTTCTTTCAATTTTTCTTGCTGACCTGAATGCCTTCTCCAATAAATTAGGTTCCCAAAGGCGAACCACATGTTGGATGCTATACTTTAAAGTCCCTATGAACACATCAATCCTATGCTCCTCTAGAATATATTTTACCCTTATATTCAATCTTTGGAAGTCCTCAATGTGCTCCACCATTGAACCCTTTTGTTTGAGATTTATCAATTGGCTAAAACATGTGTTACTTTATGTACCCTCATAATGTGCTATCATTTCCTCCATAAAAATTGACCAAGTGACAATTTGTTTACGAGATCAAAGCCATCGATACCATACAAACTGATTGGGTTCCAAATTTAAAGTTGCAATGTGTACCTTTTGTGTGTGTTTCACGTTATGGAGATCAAAATATTTCTCCAATTGTAGTATCCATGTTACGAGATCCTTGCCATCAAACCTCCTCATATTGATATTTGGAACATGGTGAGTCTTTCATCCAACATTAGATTCTATGAAATTATGACATTTCTTTTGTTCTCATCATGAGTTTCCTCTAATACATTTTCATCATTAAGAAGCCTTGTAGCAACTTTGCCAAACCTCCTTTCAAACCTCCCATGTCTTCCTTCAAATCTTCAATGTTTTCTTTCAATTTTTCTTCTAAACCATCCATCTTAGCTTCCATGCCTTTTTTTAAACCATCCACTTTAGCTTTTGTTACATTTTGTGAGAGTGAAATTTGTTTCACTTGGTCTCGTAATTTCGATACATCATGTTGCATTTTTTCCTCTTCTTCATGATTCATGGTAGATATTTCAGGTTGCTTACTAGGTGTTTCCATTTTCTTTCTTCGGGTCATCAATTACTAATAATTATGCTTCCTTATTCCCTTTGAATCACTTCAAACAAAATTTTCAAACCAAACTTATGCAAAATTTTAAAAAGGCTACACACTTTTTTTCTCTTTGTAGGAACTCGATGTTGAATTTGTTGTATCTCCATAATTTTAGATATCCAAGGCCTGAAATTTTGCCCTTTAGTAGCCCTCTGAATCCTCTTTCCAACCCCACAAGTCTGATCAATATTGGATTCTCCAAGAAATAGTTATGTCAAATATCCCACAATGACCTCATTATAGACTAGTTCAATAGAGCGAACTTGTACAAAGTGCCATGTCTCATTGTTTTGATTTTCGAACCTGAAACCAATACACAGAAAACTATTGTCCATCCTATTTCAATAAAATTTTATGAAATTTCAACCTGATGCTCAGAAAGAAATTTATGATTATTTTCCCAACGCGACTTGTTTGAGATGTAATTCGGGAGCCTGCAAAAACCCTAACTTCCTTGGATCATATATCCGGAAATATAGTGAGAGAATATCTGAAATTCAGACCTGAGGTTCATCAAGATTTCATCTAAAATGGGTTTTAATTTTAGCTTTTGAAAACTTCATAGAAAACAAATTATAGCGAAAATTCCACGATGTCCTGTTTGAAGCAACAAAACCCTAGAATCAAAACCTCTGATACAAAATGTTATGCAACCAACACACAAAATAGAAGAAAAGATAGATCAACAACTTCAAAATCAGCTTCTTCGAGGAGAAAACCTCCTTTACATTACACAAATGAATAATTCTTGGATGATTCAAATGACAAAACCTCCTTTCTATATATAGGAGTCTAAGGGGTCACAATATAATCCGCGCTGACATAACAATAATAATGTAAGGGCACAACAATAACAATAATGGGCTTCTATGGGGAACAATAATAACAATATGGGGACAACATGGGCACAACAATAACAATAAGGGGTTGCAATGACAATAATAACAAGGGAATACATTGGTATCATAGGGACCTAATACCTTCCTCCCACATCTACCCAAACAACCAGCCAGCCGGGGTAAATATGCGACGAGAGGTCACTATGATATGATTTGAACTCCTAAGTCATGTTATGGAAGTGGAATCGATAGAATACACCATACAGACATTCAACATTAGCATTAGGATCCTCAAGAACCAATCCAACCTTTCTGCCAACCAGACCTTGGGTCCCATTGAAATTTTGGACAACTTGACCTCGAGATGCTCTCATGCTATGTGAATGCAAGCATCTAGGGACCTTTGGACGCTCTCACATGCCTGCAAGTTGGTGTCTAGGGACTCATTTACTCAGTTCTATGCCAGCGTCCCTAGAAATTAAGCCACATTTTCAAGCCTAAAGCCCAGGTCACTGCCCAGAATTCCATGACACCTTCAAAACATTAAGATAACATGAAAACATAAGTATTAATGCAACTACTTGAGTAATCTCTTGATTGGAACCCTAATAGCCATGACAGGAATTTCGTCAAACATCACAAATATGTAATATATAGGTGTAAATAACAGATCTTAGCACAGGGGTCTCGTACTTAGTTGAGAACCACTAAGAAACATTGATGCCTCACTACATCAACTGTCATTTCATCCATTAGGTCATAAATACATTGATCATTCATTCACAAGTAAAAAACATGATGAGAGCCATACATAGTGTTGAACTGGTAAATCCCCTCTGCAGACAGAGGCGATCCCACTAGCCCAACACGGGTCTAGCAACAATCACACACGCTATACGCAGGTTCCTAATTGCATAAATCAAAGATCGATCAGAATGATCTACCTGGAATCCAACGCTAGTTGTTGTAGAAGAAACGCCGCCCCCGTCCCTTAGCTTTTGCTGGTCACAATCCTTACGCTCCACGTAAACGGACACCTGCACAAGCAAAGGACGATACAAACACAAGCGTAAAATCCAGTATATGCAATTATATATCGGTCAGACAAGATATAACTCAAATACCATTAGAAGACACATGAGTGGAACCATAATGATAGTCGTTCATTAATCAATAAAAACAGAGAAAGATTACAACCAAAGGGTTCTGATGTTGAACCTCCTCTGACTGGGCAAGCAGCTAAATACGCCTTGCAAAGTGACCTCTTCTCTCTCAATATTTTGGCAGCATAACCCCTCTATAACTCTCAATTGTCACTATCAATCTAGCATAAACTTGGCACTCACAATAGTTCTAGCAAAACTAGTTGGTTGAATGCAGGGTGACAGTCATTTATAGATGGAGGAGGAGGAAATATGCATTGTATCCGGACACCTACTGAAGATTTGGCATTGTCCCAGAATATCCACTGAACTTGGTTGTCATGGATAAAAAGATGACACTCGACCACTTCCATGAGATTTTTCCCCAGAGAACTGCATGAACAAAGAAGGCAAAAACACTTCAGTGCACGCTGGCTAAAAATCATAACCAAATTTAGGTGGCACGATCTTTGCTCTATGACAGAGCGTCCATGGACGCGCCCTCTTTTGAGGAATTGAGTCATTGGCGCGGGTAAGACACTGTGGACCCGCGCTAATGGAAAAAGGGCATTTTTTAGGGCTAATCTGCAAAAGGTGTCTTTAGGGAGTTTGAAGTTCATACTCAGGAGAATCCAATGCAAGTGTTTTTAAGTTGTGTCACTGGTCACAGGTCCATAAATGTGTCGTCCAATGTGCGAAAGCACGGGTAACAGGGACGGTGACCAACGGTGACAAATTACTACGTAACAGATGCCCCCTAAAGTATGAGCCTCGAGAGAGAGAGAGAGGTGAAGTGCTTTACAAGACCATATATAGTTGCCGCCGAGAATCTGCATTGAGAGATACAGTATGATAGTTCAAATACATGATATATGTGGCATGGTCACAGCCATCCATAAAGAGTACATGATGATCAAGATCCGTAGTATGGACGTAGCCATCTGGTTAGGATCAATGAATAGACTCAGGTATGGTCGCCGCCATCCAGTGAAAGAGTCATGTATCAAAATCACGGCTGGATTACAACAGACACAATCCAGGGTCTTGCGCTCCACCTCGACCCGAACATAAGTACAAGTTCAAGCATGTGAAAATGTGAGCTGAAGTCGAACATGCATGAACATCGTCTGATTACCAGCCAATGATGAAAGCTGTTAACAGACGCAAGAGGTACCACCAATAATGACAATGGTCCTCAAGGTACTATAGGTACAGTCTACGGCGCGTGAATGAATGAGCCAACATCGAACACCCGTAGAGTCATCCGATCGAAGGCCAATGATGAAAACCTTGCGTCGAACACGAAGAACCTGCCATTGAGGCATGCAGGCTCCAAGGTACCAGAAGGGAGTCTCTAGGTCACTTTCCTGGATAATGAGCTGAAGTCGACAGGAAGTGATCTTCGTTGAAGGTGGGCCATAATGTTTCCCACATCATCGACATGAGACGGGAAGAGACAATGTTGTGAAGTAAGATTTATGAACTATCAGACAGAGGTGGTTTCTTTTAGAGGTCAACTTCTCTTGAACATATCGGTGCACGACAGTGGAGTTGGCAGTATTTGACGTCAATGGATCGGAGGTCATGATGATGTGGCAATGAGAAAATGAGAGGTCAAATAGGATCACCCAAACCAACGGAGGCAAGTGAAAAGACAAAGTGAGATATCCCCATCCTGACACGAAAGCAGAGAAGTGCCATGTTCAAGAGCGACATACTGCCGACACGACTACAATTACGGTTCCAAAAGTTTCTTTTTCCCCCACCATTTCTGGCGAGTACCCCAATTATTTTTAACAATCTTGATGGGGATAGCATATGCTTGTGGTATAAGTTTGACCTTCGGTCGAATCCAACCTAGCAAAAGTTTAACAAGCCCTAGGGAGGAGAAGCTCGCGTCTCGTCATAATGATGAGTCCAATGTCGTCAGAGTTTAACGAGTCCGACACAAGTAAAACTCGGAGTCTTTTTCATGTTTAGAGAGTTTGAAAAAGACACAGAAAAGAAAACTCCTGAGGTCCTTTTTTGTAGAGTTGTGTCTCTCGGGCCCAAAAAAGTGTAAAATGATGCCCGAAAGAATCGCCCGATCATTACGACCGAGGAGTACTTTTCATGGGTAGTGATTTTGACCTGAAAAAGTAGAAAAGGGATCAAAATCATGTCGTTTCGTAACCATTAACGAGTTTGAAACAACAAAAACCTGGTAATCTTTTTATATTTTAACGGTCGATAAAAGAACTTAAAACGACCGCCCCTTAGTAACCATTTAACGAGCCAAGAGGGATAACTCGGCGATCTTTTCTTCTTTAAAAGGTCAGGAAAAGAGCTGAAAGCAGACCATAAGTAATATGTTCTTAGGTTTTTCCGAGCTTGAAAAAGTCAAAAAGAAGCTCATTTGAACTGCACCAGACCCTGTCATCATTCAAAAAACAGCGTAAAACCCATTTCGACATGAAAATATCCTAAAAATACTCAAAAACATTACTTCTAATGTATTTTTAGGTCAAAATAGTGTCATAAATAGTAAAATAGTAAAAAACAAATTTACTTTTCACTTTTTACCTTGTGAGTTCACTGTTGGAGGGTTTTTAGTGCAAAATTCACCTGCTGATTGTGATCGATCCAGGAGACCATTCGAGCCGCCGTCTGCAACAGGTAAGAGGCCTCATCCCAAGCTTTATTTTCATTCCATTTTTTCAAGTTTTTATCCATATTTTAGCTCCCTACAAAGGGATTTGCAAATTTTTAGGGCCGCGCCATTGGCGCGGGTTTCCGGCACTGGACCGCGCTAATGGCGAAAGTTTTCCATAGAGGTCGCGCCATTAACGCGACTGTTTTAGAAACAGTCGCGCCAATGGCGCGATCTCATTTTTTACCAATTTGGACCATTAAACTTGCAAATTTCTTTCAATTTATGCTTGAATAATTATCTAACAATTGAAGTTTGTCCTTTGGTTGCAGGATTTCGCTAAAAATGGTGCTAGAATGGAAAGAACGAGAGCACAATGAATTTGATGCCCTAGCTTTGGCGGATGATGATTGCATGACTGCATTAAGAGACTGCGGACTGAAGAAATTCTTCCATACTTCATACCTACGCGCACAACCTGAGCTACTACGCTTCATAGTAGATGCTTGGGATGTAGAGGATCAGGTGTTTCGCCTGAAGGATCAGACATTGGAATTGGATGTTTCCGATGTTTATTTTATTACTGGTTTATCACGGCGAGGTGCACATCCTATTCTGACAGGCAGTCAACCTTCTGTAGAGAAGATCGAGGAGGTGAAGGACAGAGTGTGTCCTAATGCACGATTTGGTGTGAACAGCAGGAAAATAGATATCAACACGGCGCCCAACTTGGTTCTGCGAGTCATTTTGTTTACCATTACCCGAGCAGCAGGTATACAGGCACCCCATGAGGCCAGCAAGAATCATTTGCTGCTGGCCACCGAGTGTCTCCATCCAACATTGTTTGATTGGGCTTTAGCGGTGACGACCAACATCAAACGATAGCTTACCAAGTGTAAGCGGGATGGAAACAAACAGTTTGGGTATGGGTCAATCCTAGTGACCTTCTTTCTAGAGCGGCTGCCAATTTTCCGGGTACCTGGAGGGATAGTAGCAGATCCAGTGCTGAGGGAACCGAGATTGCATCGATGGGCAGAAGCTATGCCCAGAGGAGGAGGGGGCCAACAGATGTCCTGGAAGCCCGAGTTCTTTATCTGGCTCCGACACCAAATGATAGTCATAGAGGACTGGCCCTATGCGGGCACGGATTTCACCGGAGATCCTGATCTCCCTCTACCTGACAGAGAGGATTGGGATGAGGAGCTGGGTAAGAACTCTTTGTTTTTTATGTTTTTATGTATTCAATTTTTTTGTTAATACATGTCTATTTCTAACAGCGTCTGTATATGTATATAGATGTTGGCGCAGAGCGACCAGCTGACTTGCCCCAGAATGTGCGCAGAGCACAACCCGCAGTAGATCCTCAGATAGAGGGTGAGGATGATCTTGTGCAGAACCTCGAGGCACTCACTCGAGGTATCCCAGACTACGGGCAAGATTGGCAGATGTACCCAGAAGCTTTACCAGAGGCACACGGTTGGGAGTGTCTACTCGTGTCCATCGTCTGTTGAGACGTTTGGTGCGAGCAGTGACATGCTATCACGAGCATAACCGTGCTTAGACGCCTAGGTTTCATTTTTGCATATTTTTGAGGAGTACACTGTCAGCGGCTGTATAGACTTCGGACATGTATTATTTTTTGTAACGCGCGAGGCGCGAACATTTTGACTCACACGTATATACATACATATGATTCATCATTATGTTTTTTATGTGCTTATGTTTATTCCTAGATGGATCTTTTCTTCACGTGATTATGATTATGCTATGCGACTGTTCGATACACATGTAATCTAATGTATCTATTGCATAACAAACGACCCATTGGAATGTATCCACACACACGCATGTATTTTATTTTTACAAAAGCTTGAAAACACACATGAGAATCTCGTATGCAAACTATGCTTTGATGGGAAATTTTATTTTTATACAAGCTTAAAAACACATGGTACATATGCAAATTATGCTTGATGGGAAATGAAACGGGCATGCCTCTGAACATCATGTATCAATCCGAGGTACATGCCCCCCAAGCTTCAGTCCATTGAAAATGGGTTGAAGGTTGACAAAATGGTTATGCGTTCGAAAAGCACGAACACACGTTTCATTGTTTTAACGAGGTTGACATAATGGTTATGAAATATCCTCGTAGATAAACAGTTTCATTATTTTAACGAGGTTGATACATTAGCAAAACTATCCTCGATAACTATGCTCGACTGTGTATTCGACGGCCTCTCCTCCAGCCAACAATTGAAACCATTGGAAGGAATCAAAGTCTGATGCACAAACAGGCCCGAATTTCATTTTTTAAGGAGCTTGACAGAGGAGAAGGAACTATGCTCCGACCAATCATGTTTCATTTTTTAACGAGGTCGCCACAAGATCAAAACTATCCTCGAGACTCCTCGTTTCATTTTTTTAGGGAGCTTGACAGAGGGAAATGAACTATGCTCTACCCGATCTTCATCATAATGAACAGGAAATCGGGGCTTCCAAGAGTGGCGCTCCTGATGGGAGGTCAATGCCGTGGAAATCGGGACCCAATGCCCCCAAAACACTATTGACGATGTCGGCAGTGCTGGATATAGGCATGGGAGGGGTAGCCACATAGTTGACCTGCGGGGGGCCAGATACAACTGGTGGATGAGAACCAGGAGGGGGTGACAACGGCGCCGGGGGTCTAAAGAACGATAATTGATCAATAGTTACAATCCTTCCATCGTGTGGAAAGCAAATCACACGGAAAAGTGAAGAGACGAGGGCTCCCATGGCATAAATATAGTCACGACCAAGGAGAAGATGGAAATCGAGAGCACTAACCACTATGTCTATATAGACGGTTTTGCCTCCCAGAGTAATAGGGAACTGCGGGAGGACTCCTAGAGATGGACATGCTCTTCCGTCGAAAGCCAACAGAGTATGCATGACCGGCCTGAGCTGCGAGGAACCGAGAGCTTGCCAAGTAGTATACGACATGAGACTGACCGACGCGCCTTCATCCAAAACAGTGCCAGGTACGGCCGTATCATAGGCATGCACAGTAATCTGGAAAGGCACATGGGATGGAAGGCGGTAAGCAGTCAGGTGACTCCAATCAAAGGAGATGGCTGAACTGCTTGGTGGGGGAATCGTATGATTGCCCCCTTGCTCGAACGGAACTAAAGAAAGACCCTCAGAAGCAGCTGGGACAAGCGGGTCGTTTGCGGACTCAAGAGAATCTGATGAGACGAGAAGAGCATGTTCATGACGCTCTTCTAGAACAGGGTGATCACTGGGTGGTGAACTCAAGTCGACACGCTCTCTGACCAATGGTTGGTCGGGAACAGGCTGGGTAGAGCCAGGTTCAGGAAGAGGAGACTGAACAAGAGAGGTGTGTAAACCAACCTTGTGGTCAGCAGGAGGACGATTTGTAGTTGCAGAAAGACGCTGATATCCAGCGGGGAGTTGGGGTGAGGGAACTGCAAGACTTTCCAAAAAAGAGGAAGCTTTATCCATGAGTGGGCAAAGGTGAAGGAAATGATTGCCTTCACAAAGTTTGCAGGGGAATTGAATCTTCCCTTTTCCCTTAGTATTCCCAACGGATGAGATAACATCGTCGTGAGCTTCAGTGGACGATGAGGGGTGGGCCAGATCGCGAGACCATATTCTTAAGATCCTGGGAATACCAGGACAATCACGAAGAAGATGGTCTTCCTTGCATAATCGGCAAGGAAACTTAAACTTAACTTTACGTACGGCAGTCAATCTTCCCGAATGCTGTGTTCAGTGCATTACGGTTTGTAGGGCGGCAAACTCAACTTCCTATGGATCAAAGGTTGCAAGCCTATAGGGGTCTCCCAATATATACTCGACGGTACGTGGGAGCACAATCTGTACTGGCACCTATCGTTTCACCGTGGAGGAATCACCCAACCACTCAATGATAAACTACCAGGTTTAACGACGCCGGAACACGTCTCTAACCTAGACCTCTAGAATGTGAGCGTTAAGTTTCAATGCGTTGTTAGGTTCATTGAGTTCATTTTATGGTTTATCTTTGATTAAGTTTCAGTTTCCGGTCTTACCGTATGTGGTCTCTTGAAATTTCCTAAATGCAACTATATGCGAAAATTGTATCGTTTCGTTGAATGAATTCTAGCTATAGTAGAGTTGAGAGTTTCATACAAACAAAACGATCACAAAAATCCTAATGCAGCTAATAACAAGAAAGGAAAATCTTTTTCTTTTTCTTTTTAAAAGCAAAAAATTAACACAAAATGCTAATTTATGAAAAGCAAAAATCTTTTTTCTTTTCTTTGAAAATAGTATGATGCACTTAACAAATTTCGAGAGACATGCACAAAATAGATAATTCACTCAAAGGAATCTAAAACCAGATCTGAAACATGAAAAATGACCCACCAAAGCAAAGAAAAACACCAAGATCTTCAAAGAACTATGTAATCTAATTCCCAATGAAGTCAGGCAAGAAATAAACAAGCTAAAAGTGAGGTACTTGCAGCATATAATGCAAAACTCGTACAACTACCACAGGAATGTGGAAATCAATCAATAAAATGACTGGATCATAAAATCACAAATCCGACAGAAGGCTCGATAAACAAAGCCCCAAGGGCTAAGATGTAAAATCGATGGAAAAAGGCAAACAACTGTAGGATGAGAAGAACAACAAGCCAGGTAACAGTCCAACAAACTTCCAGGAGGTGTAAAAGGAGCAAAAAGACACAGATCCAAGCTTAAAAGACTGACAAACAAGCTAATTTAGAAAATTAACCAGTCTGGCGCGACTATCAGGCTGCAACTCGCGCTAAACAGAGATTGGCGCGAGTTGTCTGAGAGCAACAAGCGCCAATCAGCGCGACTGTCTGAAGAAAAAACGCGCTAATGAAGTTTTCCAGGTAAAAAGACAAAATGGATAGTTCCAGGCTTGGTTTCTTGTATCTAAAAAGAGCCAGCAAGCAAGAAATAGCAAGAACTTCAACCCAGAAAGCTATTCGGACCAATAAACAAGAGAAAAATTGACATGCAAGGCAAGATTGAAATTGTTCAGTTTGTAAACTGAACCGGAGATCGACTGAACTGGCGTTGATCTACTTCACTTCTACATAGCAGGAGTGTTTCGAAGGCTACCTAGCTGCTCTTCAGACTCCGTCTACAATTTACAAATCAAACAATACAAAAACAAACAACAAGCTTCTCCCCAGCGGAGTCGCCAAATTGTTGAACTGGTAAATCCCCTCTGCGGACAGAGGCGATCCCACTAGCCCAACACGGGTCTAGCAACAATCACACCACGCTACACACAGGTTCCTAATTGCATAAATCAGAGATCGTTCAAGATGATCTACCTGGAATCCAATGCTAGTAGTTGTAGAAGAAACGCCACTCCCGTCCCTTAGCTTTGGCTGGTCACAATCCTTATGCTCCACGTAAATGGACACCTGCACAAGCAAAGAACGATACAAACACAAGCGTAAAATCCAGTATATGCAATTATATATCGGTCAGAAAAGATACAACTCAAATACCATTGAAAGACACATGAGTGGAACCATAATGATAGTCGTTCATTAATCAGTAAAAACAGAGAAAGATTACAACCAAAGAGTTCTGACGTTGAACCTCCTCTGACTGGGCAAGCAGCTAAATACGCCTTGCAAAGTGACCTCTTCTCTCTCAATATTTTGGCAGCATAACCCCTCTATTATTCTCAATTCTCACTATCACTCCAGCATAATCTCAGCACTCACAATAGCTCTAGCAAAACTAGTTGGTTTAATGCAGGGTGACAGTCATTTATAGATGGAGGAGGAGGGAGTATGCATTGTATCAGGACACCTACTGAAGATTTAGCATTGTCCCAGAATAGCCACTGAACTTGGTTGTCATGGATAAAAAGATGACACTCGACCACTTTCATGAGATTTTTCCCCCAGAGAACTGTATGAACAAAGAGGAAAAAACACTTCAGTGCGCGCTGGCTAAAAATCATGACCAAATTTAGGTGGCGCGGGCTTTGCTCTATGACAGAGCGTCCATGGACGTGCCCTCTTTGGAGGAACTGAGTCATTGGCGCGGGTAAGACTCTGTGGACCCACGCTAATGGAAAAAGGGCACTTTTTAGGGCTAATCTGCAAAAGGTGTCTTCAGGGATTTTGAAGTTCATACTTAGGAGAATCCAATGCAAGTGTTTTTAAGTTGTGTCACTGGTCACAGGTCCATAAATGTGTCCTCCAATGTGCGAAATCAAGGGTAACAGGGACGGTGACCAACGGTGACAAATTACTGCGTAACACCTAACATTGGAATGTACAAGTTATCAACTCTAGAGAATGCAGAGATAAAGAAGCAGGTACAAGAGTTGCTCGATCAAGATTTTATTTGACCAAGCACATCACCATGCAGATCACCTATTATGTTAGTACAAAAGAACGATGGTTGATGGAGAATGTGCATTGATTTTAGAGCATAAATAAAATCACAATAAAAAATCATTATCCTCTTCCTCGTATTGTTGATTTGTTAGATCAATTAAAAGATGCAGTTTAATTCTCTAAATTGGACTTGCGAAGCGGCTACTATCAGATGAGAGTTGCAGAATAGGATGTATGGAAGACTACTTTCAAAACAAAGCAAGGACTCTATGAATGGATGGTTATGCCTTTTCTCTTAACTAACGCACCAGCTACATTCATGCAAGTCATGAATGATGTCTTTAGACCATTCGTTGATGATTTTGTAATAGTCTATTTAGATAATATTCTTTTTTTTTCAGTAAAACATGGGATGAACATGTAAAGCAGGTTTTAGATGTTTTGAAAAGAGAAAATCGCTATGTAAAACTGTAAAAATGTGAATTTGGCAGAACATCTTTGAATTATTTTGGTTATATTGTAGGGGGTGGTGAATTGAAGATAGATCCCTCTAAGGTCGAATTCATTGTAAATTGGCCTAAGTCCAATACTGCTACAGAAGTTAGAAGTTTCTCAGGGGTAGCACAATATTGGAGAAATTTTATTGCTAAATTTTCTTTGATTGCAGCTCCTTTACATGCTTTGACAAGTGTGAAACGGGTGTTTCAGTGGGGAGGAAAATAACAGAAAGCCTTTGACACATTGAAAGAAAGGATTAGTACAACGCCAGTACTAGCACTGCCAGATCTTCAACATCCATTTGAGATCGAGACAAATGCAAGTGAATATGTCATGGGGGAAGTGTCAATGCATCATAGAAAGCCTATATGCTTTCATTCTGGGACATTCACATTAGCAGTAGTTAACTACCCTACATATGATAAGTAATTGTATGCATTAGTTCAGAGTGTTAAAAAGTGGAAACATAACATAATGGGTAAAGGAACAATCATACACTTAGATCATCAACCAATACAATACTTACACTCACAAACTTGATTGCAACAATCAAGACACTATCGGTGGATGGGTTTTCTACAACAATTTCATCTTGTTATCAGATATAAGAAGGGCATACATAATAAGGTTGCACACATGTTATCAAGACCAATTATAAATGCATCCACAATACTTAAGCATAATTCAGTAATTCAAGAAAGTTACATTGAACAATATGCTCAAGACACAAATTTTAAGGATGTATATGCAACTTTAAGTCATGGCAAGTAGGTAGAAGAATTGGATTATTTCATAAAGGACAAACTATTATATCATTTGGGAAAGTTATGCATTCCACAAATTGAAGGAGTTAATATAATTCGAGAAGCACATACTTCTCTCATATCAGGTCATTTTGGAGTAAGTAAAACAATTACACAATTACAAAGATTCTATTATTGGCCATGAATGAATGAGATAGTTTCTAGATATATTAAAGGATGTATTATGTATGCTACAAGCAAGCCAAGCAATAGAAAATTAGGCTTGTATACTCCACATCCAATTGGTGGGGGATTGCCAAAGTCTAGAAAGGGTAATGATTATTTGTATGTAGTTGTGGATAGGTTCAATAAGATTTGTATTTTGACACCATGTAATAAACAGGTCACAGCTGAACAAACCTCAAAGTTTTTCTTTCAAAATGTATGGGTTCATTTTGGGTTACCCACTTCTATTGTATTCGATCGAGATTCTCGATTTGTTGAGAATTTTTGCTCAAGTCTATAGAAGTGGTCAACATGACAGTGATACAGTTGCTTCGAGGATATTGCAGCAAGCATCCCAAACTTTGGGATGAGCATTTGTGTTACATGAAACATGCTTACAACCATGAAAAACATTCTTCTACTTAGAGATCTCCTTTTGAGACTTTTTTTGGTTTTATACCAAAGTCTCCCTTGGATTTTGTCTTTGATAAAGACATAGCAGTTAATCGACACAGTGATGTGGACAAAGCAACCAAGTTCATTGAACAAATCAAGGAAATTCACTAGGTAGTACAGGAACAGTTGGAAAGAAGCCAAGCAAATTATAAGGCGCAACATGACAAGCATAAAGTTGAGCATAGTTTTCAAGTTGGTGATCAAATCTGGTTGTACATCAACAAAGAAATATTGTAAGGGGAAGGTAAAAATTTGAAACCAATTAGATATGGTCCTTTCAAAATACTTGATAAAATTGGTGAAAATGCTTTCCGCCTATATCTACCAACTTGTATGCAAGTCTATTCTGTTGTAAATGTTGAAAACTTGTGATTTTATGAGCCTTCATTAATTGAAGATCCTAAAGAGCAAAGTCAGCAACCATCCATTAAAGATCTTTTTCCTAAGTATCTTAATGAGCTACAGGAGGACATAGTTCTTGATATGAGGATAAGGACTTCATGGCGAGGAAATGTTGAGTATCTTTGAGTTAGACTCATAGGTACAAATCCAAGTAAAGCATGATGGATAGAGATCGGAAAAGTGAAGGAAATTTATCCTCACCTGTTCAATAGAAAAAACCAACTTTTGGTGGTCCAAGAGCTTCTAGTGGGGAGGAGTGATCCAAAATGGATCCATTTTTGCCTTAAGACCAAAGTCTTCAGATGCAGATGAAAGTGGGATTAAGTCGAAGTGCTTGTTGATACGATTCCAACAGTGTGAACGACACATAAATCCGAGTCCAGATGGAGAAGTTGGAGCCAGTCAAAGTTTATGGAAAATTAGGGAAAAAAAGTCAAAAGTTGAAGGTCAATAGTCAACGGTCAATGGTCAACCAAGTCAATGCCTATGTCAGTAGGGACACGTGTCAACCAGGGAATGAGCCACGAGTCCTGGATGACGTCAGTAGAGGAGGTGATGTGGCAGATTGTGATTGGTTAATACTGAACAATCTAGCGCTGACACGTGGTAGAATGGATTTTGCCCAACTTGGCCTTATTTCCAAAATTTTAGGGATCAGGGAGGATCAAACCCCTAACCTCCCAGAGTGGCAATGTTTTCATCGAAACCAACTCACTGGATGAGCTACTGCAGGCCTTGGTAATGGAAGCGGTGACTTCATATTTATGTTGTATCGGGGGTTTCGCCGGAAAAAAGCCAAACGGTCAGGGTCAACCCGACAGCCACCGGACCTTTGAAGTTATGGTTATCATATAGTTCAAAATATCCCACATTCATTGCAAATTGCAACAATATGTGGTATATTAATACCATATAATCAATGTTAAACCAATGCAACAACCATATCATATCGCATATCCAATGTATAACGTAATGAATGGCAGAATGGTCGGGCAAGGGTTTCGAACCCTCGACCTTCCAAAACCATATATATGGGACAAGTTTGTATACCTCCACTAACCAACATGTCAATAGTTCAGGCTTGAAACAAAGTCGAACACATTTTTTATTAAACTGTGCAGTTGCTAAAACCACCATACCACCAGTGCATAGACTGAGGTGGTTTTATTCAAGGATAGGTGGTTTTTTTCAGATATAGAGTGGCTTTGTAGGGACAAAGGTCATTTTGGACCATTCCAAGGGGTTTGGAGGTCGCAGTGGCAAAATATGGTCAAATTTATACTTGTTTGACTCAAAATTTTGAGCTGAACACAGTGGTGAGGTCCATCTTCTCATTTGAGACTCTATTTTTGACCTCATCTTTGTAACAGCATTTTGAAGACAAAATAAAGATTTTAGCACTGGAAGCGAAAGGACCAGGAGACGTAGCTAGAAAGTATGGTGAACTCCTTTATTAAATTTGGTTGTGTTGATGTGTTTGAATGTCTTTTCAACTTGTTTATGTGTTTATGTTATTTGCAATCTTTTCGATCCATTGCACTAAGTAGCATAAGCAAATTCACACAAAGTCTATAATACCTTTTTCATTAATGGATCACACTAAGTGGTTTATCACTTTACTTTGGAAAGAATTTATTGTTTATTAGCTTACTTTGGAAATCACTGAGTGGTTTATCAGTTTACATTGGCAAGGACTTACCTTTTATTAGCCTACATTGGCAAGCACTCAAGGATTTATTATTTTACTTTGGAGAGAACTAAATGTTTACTAGCTTACTTCGGCAAGCACTTAATCACATTCATCTGTTTATTTTGGAAAGCACTGAGTGTTTATCAACTTACTTTAGAAAATATTTAATGGTTTATCAATTTTTTTTGGTAAGAACTGAGTGTTTATATGCTTATTTTGGAAAGAACTAAGTGGTTTATTAGTTTACCTTGGCAAGCATTGAGTGTTTATCAACTTAATTTGGAAGGCACTCAGTGTTTATCAACCCACGCTAATACTTAATGGTGTATGTGCCTCATCATTTGACCAAGAAATCTAGTTAGTTGTTAGTATGCTTGTTGATACAACATTTCAACATTTCAACATTTCAACATTTCCTTTTCATAAACATAATATAAACATGGCACATAAATGTCACAGTCACATGAGAATAATAATAGTCAACAACAAGAGTTCACACTTACTCGATGGATCCCTTACATGATAGGGAATTTTATCATATAACCCCATCATGTTATCCCATACATACCATTAATATAATCATCATATTTTTTAGAGCATTAGTCAATCATCCTTCCACTGGGATGATTCTTAACAATGAATTATCAAATGTAATGAAATCATATACATTCACTCTAGTGAGAATTAGAAAATCCATTTCACTAGTTCACATCAAAGGCTCCTTGCCTTCAACATGCCACTTCTTGGTATCCATTCTAGTCTACATTAATTTGAAACAATAGTTTTCACATTCAGCTAAAGGAATTCTCACATAATTCCTTTCATCTACCCGAGTACCTAGGTTTACTTCCTGCCTTATTTACTTGGCTATCACTACAAGCACTTTCAATTGAAGTATTTTTAAATGTACAAATTGTTGGAAACATTGTTGATGTTGCAACCTTCAGTAGTTCATCAAGTTAACCATTCATCAATTTCAATGAGAACCTCATAAAGGCATCTTCATTTTCATTCAATTTCAACATGTCCTCATCTATGCTAAGGATATGTTGTAATTCCCATCCTTTATCATTTTCTTTCATGCTCACAACAAACATTAGGAGCATTGACATAACATAGTAATAATGATAATTATCAATAATGGGTCACTCTTTCCCACTTTCCCAATCATGTTCCATACAACATCGAATCCAATAAGTAACCTCTATGTGTCAACCAAAACATGGTAAGTACCATTTCTATTTTCATACTGCTACCACTCAAGCTAGTAGGGGACCTAAGGGGAATCCCTAAAGGGAAAATGCTAGGCCAAGGGCAACAAATGGAGTCTTAGTCCACTGTCACCTAAGCTAAGACTCCATGGTTATTATGGACTTTCACTGATAGGAGGAGACCCGGTAGTTTAGAAGTCACTTATAAATTATATATCAATGGAGAGGTGTGAAGTGACCATAGAAACACGTTCCCTAGGATATAATGAAGAGTGGAACTTGCTCACTTGTTAAGAAAGGGACTTGATCTTCTAGTGGGAGCAGATGAGGATTGGAGGGTTTAGGTGGAAGGATAAGACATATAAAGGAGGTTCTCAATCCCTAAAATTATTTTTAGAAATTGGATTCTTGAGTAGTCCTTAATAAATAGGCTTCGGTGAAGAATGTGACAACATGAGGCCAAGTGGACTCAATGTTGGCTTGTTGGCGCCAGACCCAGGTTCAGAGGTGTTTTAACCAAACAAATCCCAGTACTACTGGCCCTTTCAACAATAGTCCGTGGAGCACAGAATGAGGTCTCACCTGAAGTAGTATGGGAGGGTGCTAGAACTAGGTTTCTATGCCCTGGGGATGTCTGAGGGGCTCAAGTGGTCCACAGAGCACACGCTACTACGCAAACTTACCTGCACCTTGCAGCTTGTGATCCTGCCTCCACTCTGCCCTACTTGGGGGCTGAACAGTGTTATTAGCCAAGTTCTTACTAGTAATCTAATATTAGTTGATTAACTTAGCTTTTCTGTATGCTTTCAGTTATACTTAACAATATTCATAGTTCATACAAGTGCGTGCAGTAAATAAACAATATAATTGCAAATGATATAAAACATGTAATAACTCAAAGTAGATGCACAGAGTTGGTAACAAAACCTTTCTTTATTAATCTCTTCTTTGGTTAAAGTCTCAACTCTACCCTACGCACTTAGCTGCAGGGGTCCGTGCACTCAGCTGCGGACTCTACTAGGCCTCTGCACACACAACTGCAGAGCCTCTTCCTACTACTACGACCCAAAACACACTTAGATTCTTCTTCTATGCTTCACTATCTCATTCTATCCATTAGATTCTATCCTCCCTTTACAACTTAGAGCCTCACTCTATTTATACAATCCCATGGTTCGTGGACCATGGGTAGGCTGACATTACATTCAAACTTAGGGCGGTCAGCCCTATGACTCTAACATATATGTCGAGCCCACAATTCACAGAGCTTACAATAATATCAACTCAAAACTTGGGCTTTGAGCCCCAAAACATGTTGTAGGGGGATTCTATGCCCAACAGACCCCCAACACAAACATCAGGACTTGCCCTTGAGTCACTCTGTTGGCATGGTGATCTTAGTGCGAAGTCCCTCCAACTGGTCTTGAACAGTCCCGATGTCTGCAGCGCACTAAGCTACTCCTTGTTGAACCTGTTACATCTATTCTTCTAAGACCTCTATGTCTAGCATGATGCCATGCATATACGCATGCATCCCATGAATGTGTGCGAAATTCCCTTTAATATTCATCGTGATTGTGAAGGCCTCTTCAATCCATGGCTAAACACGCGCTTTGAGAACTACTTCCTTATGGCACATCGCATCCACCTACTCCTTTAATGCCTTGGCTTGCTTCATCCTCCCAAGTCATTGGGTGAGGGCTATTGTCTGCGTAGTTCCTCTCATGTTGTCATATTGCTGTTGGAGTTTGCGCGCCTATGTCTCTAGGCGCTAGATATTGGGGTCCTCCTACAAAGTCATGAGGACCTCAAGTGCCTGTTCCAACATGTTGGTATAGTCACGCACTACACCTCCAATTTCTTCCAACCCTACTGTACTAACGCTAGCGCACTATTTTCAGACTTTCGGGGAAGCGGAAGGTTGCACCTTCAACCACAACTTGGTGATCTAAAGATTCAACTCCAGCTGAACCGTTGTTGTCTCTTCTCTGGCCTCAAGGACTCGAGTTGCCAAACTGTCTATCTGCAATTCTACTAGTAGATCTGCTGCAATGGCTAGCTCTGGGACGTGTCCGCAAGCGTCATCTACCATCTGCAACAACTATTGATTCTACAACACCAATTCGTCATGCTGCAAGCTGAGTTGTTCTATGTTTATTTTCTACTCGCTAAGAACTTGGATTGCGCGGCTCTACCTAGCCCGCAGCTTTGCCGTTATCCCATCCTATAACTGATGCATCGTCTCCCAGGGAAGGGCAGCTAGATTAAGGCTAATTCCTTTCATCATGCTAATCGACAATCGATCCATCGCATTGGACGACACTAGAGCTCCCTCTAGCAACACTATTGTTTCTACCATCCTTGCGCACAACATCTATTCTGCTGCTAGAATTCCTGCTCCGACGTGTGTTGAAAGGGTACGTTCCTAAGGGGGTCGCACCTGTAACTCCTATATTTGCACCCTGAGGCCCCCCAACACAATCTGATGCTCCTGCATGAACTCCTGAAGCACTGCACTTGTGACATCGCAGACCGTCTCACCGATGTCATGGAGATCACCTTCGATTATGGTGCTTGGGTCAATGGCCAACTTTGAGGCCTTGGCCTTCTTCCTTAGGCTCGATCTCTCTGCGATGTGCATGTGCTTTAACTGTGTGGACGTGGCCCCTGGGTCTGTGCTCCATTTTTCTGTTTCTATTTTGTCTGCCTCCTGCCCTGAGGATGTTTCTTGGCCCTCGCCTGCATATGTTGTTGTTGCCTTTGCTGTCTATGATGTTACTACTACTTCTGTAGCCTTCTTCTGCTCCGCAGTTTTCTTTGCCACTTCTCGCGTTGCCTTAACCTCAGCTGCTTTTTCGTTCCGCATTTTCTCTGCCAATTGAGTGACGTGCATCTTAGCATTGTCCTTTTTCTTCTATGCTACCGCCTTCTCTAATTCTTATAGATCTAGGGCACACAATTCGAGAGGCCATGTCTCCAAGACAGTAAAAATTGCTTTGTCAATGGCTACAAATGGTAGCTTCATCCACAGCTTCGCTGGATCCTTTCATGCCCTGATATAAATGTTGTGCATATTAGCTATGAAGTTTGCAAAGCTCCTCAGACTATTGTGCATCGTACGTGACAAGCGCAACCTCCGATTGATCCACATCTAGATGCTCGCCTCCATGAGCACCCATAAAATTTTGGTATCGCAAATCTGTTTCGTGTTCTTTGTGGCCCAGAGTGAAGCATACTTCGGGGCCTCTGGTAACTCTCTATCAATGTTGGGGAATTGACTGTCCTCTGGCAATTCGCCCACTACTAGCAATATGGATAATAGCAACCACACGTAGTGGAACATTTTACCCTACTCCTGGGCTTCACGATAGTTTGTCAAGAATTCCTCGTAGAGGAATTTAGACCAGTTGAATTGGACCCCCTCCATGCACTGCTCGGCTAGTGTCACCACTGGCACCAATACCTCATTGGCGTGGCACTTCCTCATCACTTTGTAGGTTATGAGTTTGGTTGCTATGTACACCCCTTTGTCCTTGATGCTGGAGATAGCGTAGCCCATTTTCTTCTTCTCCAGCTTATATTTTGCCTTCATGGCTTCTGCGAGAGCCAAATCACTGCCCTTTCTGGCTATAGTCATAGGGTCCTTTCCTTTATAGGGGAGCCAAGAAATACGATGAATGAGGTCTTCCGTGATGGGAATAGGTTCGTCTAGCCACAGATACCCATCATGCACCAGGAAGAGCATTTGCCTAATGATGAAAATGGTGATGGGCACGTGGTGGAAATGTGATATCCATAATAAGTGCAACAACCTAGACTTTTCCACACTGCACAACCATTTCCACAGATCTAACATTATCACTGTCTCCTAATTATTCTTCTTCATCAGAGTCACAGTCTCCAGATGAGGGAACTACAAGGTCCCAGTCTTTGAACTTCATGGTTGGTACGCGGCCTAGGTGTGTGCCCTCAAATACAATGCCATCTAGGAGGAGCGGGGTCTGGAGTGAACTCTTCGATTTGTCTAGATCCTTCGGCATTTTGGTTTTCCCCTTCCATGGAGGGACATAAGCGGGTAGTTTTGTTGCAGAGGATAATGGCTCGATATCCTCCTCCATGTCTTTGTCTTCTCCTTCTATAGCGATGAGGGCCTGCAAGTCTTCTTCTTCCTCATCCATTTCTATTGTGGCTGCTTTCCCCTTCTCTTCCATGGTTAGTTTGTTGTGCCATAGATTCCTCGGGGACATGCATATTGGATCCATTACCTGTTTATCCTTCTTGGGCCTCGGTGTTTGTGGTGATTTGGGGATTTCTGTCACCACCCTAGTGCCTTCTGGAACATCCTCCACCATTTGGGTCTGCGGAGCCTTGCGGGTGGGTACTTTTTCAATTCCTAACCCACCCTTAGTGGTCATCATCATTTCTAGGCTGTACTCCGTCTCTCACAAACTTAGGGGCTTAATTATCACTCGGTTCTCAATGCTCTGTGCTTTCCTCAAGCGCTCAATTCTCAAATTACCAATTGTTGTTTGTTGATTAGCCCTTTGAGTTTTATATCACATTTTGAATTCGAATTCGACCGTTCCCGCAACTTCGGGCCATTAATGCTTTCTTGGTGGTAGATTTTCCCAAATCTTGCCCATAACTCACGTCTTAACTACCTGTCGCCCGCTCCATTTGGCCTCAAATTGAACATCCCATCACGAATAGTAACACCAACGGTCACTGCCCAGCCAACCCGCACGGCAATGTAACCCTCCATGCACAATCACGAACCCTGTGATGTTTTGATTTTACGTGCATTTCCAATATCATGCAGCTCCTAGGAAGAATATTTTATAGTCCTGTGCTCCCTTTCATCTACTTGGAGCGCAAAGACTATTCTCCATAAGGCTAGTCAGGTGGTCGCTCCACCCACATGAGACTCCATCCCATCCTCCACCATGGTTTGTGGAGAATCCTCATCTTTCATTGTGGTGATGGGAACCACGCACTTTACTACTTGCAATGTGCTACCCTGGTCACTTCGTTTGACCAAATGTGGTCCAAGCCACGACAACAGACTAACCAGTGCACGACGATATTCCTCCAAGTTGTTAGTATGATCGTACGCAGCTTGCCTTACTATTCCTGGTTTTTCGACGAGAAATTATTCCTTTATTTCATCTTCCATCTTCTTGACCTCTGTGTCTGTCAAAACACTTTTCTCCCTTAGCTGTACCCACTTTTTTCAATTTCACAAAGTCTAAAGTTTCCCTGTCAGATTTCTTCCTCAAGGCTTATATGTTTTATTTCTCTTAGTTGTGTGATTTCTTCACTTCGGTCTGCGCAGATCGTTGTATCTATGAGTATTGTTACACACAGACTCAACTTCGTATGCTCCACAGGGATTATAGCCCCTGCTTCATACTTCAACCTCGTAAGTGCTCTCATGATCAAGGTTTTGCACATGGTCCTATAAGCCCATACAACTGCTAGTACACGCAGGTCCCAGTCGGTGTGTCGCACATGGTGGACCTTGTTCAACACTTCGCACACCTTGTCAAAGGCTTCCCCGTGTATGATTTTTGGTGTGCTAGGTCTTATCATAATTCTTCATTCACACACTTATCTTGCCTGCTTCTGCTTATTGTTCCCATTTCCTATCATGAGAGCAGCTTGCGTTTGTGCGGGTTGCATACCATATGACTGTACACATCTATTAAGGTGGGCGTACAGGTTGTTTCGTCCATCATGCTTGACTTCCATCCACATCTGAGGCTTCCCAAATCATACGCACATCATCTTTCTGCATTCGCACCAGCTCTCAATACTTCTCTTATGCGTACCCTGCCACCTTGCAGGAGTGGCATGCAGTTTCGATTTCAGAGCATCGAACCACTGCTATTTTGGCACTTCACTTTCAAATTTGTTTAGGAATTCATCTAATGTGGTCAAACTATCATACATAGGAAAATTCCTTACCTCTTTTCTCACACAACACAATGATCTTACCATCATGTTGCAGTTGAGTGTGGTTACCTCGTGTAACCGGTTCTGCCATCATTCTATTTCCTCATCTGAATCTGATGTGCAGGAGCTTTCACACTCCCACTAAATCTAGCCATCCACTGTAGGATCCACCCAATCCTATTCCCAAGCGGTTATCTTGTAGATATAGTCTAGCTCGTCATCACTTTCGCCGCCACGCACTAGCTCTGTGGGTCTAAAGGTACCACTTTGCACAGTGACTTTTTCTCAAAAATCATTTTTTGCTTCTTTAGATTTATCACTCCATTCATATTAGTGGCCCAATCTATTCCTAGTAGCATGGGATAGGGATTGTTTTCATCGACAATATCTATTACTTCGAAATCTACAAGTGTGCTCACACCTTCGATATCTACCGTTATTCCCTACAGTCTTCCCATCAGTAGGATCTTCTACCAGTTCACCATTCGCAATTGAATAAGGGACCATTGCAATGCGGGCCTGCCCATGCGCTCCCATGTCTGCTTTGGCAAAACTTTCATGTCCAATCCTAGATCCAAAATTACTTGATCCATTTCATACTCCCCGATTTACGCAATCAATCTCATTTCCCTTCCTGTTCGTGATGTATGTTTCTCGAGCTTTCAGACTACGTGTGGTTCCCTTAACCCAGTGCACCTAGTGATAAGTTCCTGTATTCCTTTCACAACATTGCTATCATGTAACAGCTTCATACATGTCTCCAGAGAGGTAGTGAACATTGAAGGATCCATCTCCGGTCCTAGTGGATCCTTACTACCTAAAGTTGAGGCCTCCGTGAAGCTCTTCTTAGCTTCCATGAAGGTCTCCTTCACGTGCTCCAAATCAAATTCAGGTTCCTTTGTAGGAGCCTTGTGAACCCACGCACATTCTTTAGGCAGCTTACCATTGTCATCTCTTGTTGTGATATCACTTTGGAGCACGATGTTTACATTTGGGTCCTTTTCACGTAGCTCAGACCTCATCATTTGTAAATTCTAAGTCAGGGGAGGCTGGAGTATCCCTTTTTCGCGTAGCCTCGCTATCAGTGTAGGGAAATCCTTTGTCTCATTATCAAACTGAGTACAATATAAACATGATGCTCTCGTCATATTTGTACAATCGCAGGCATAATTTCCTGGCCCTCTACAATTGTAACAAATCAGCTATCTGCAACACCTTCCTAGTCCCATTCCACCTCAATCCCATCCATGCGCCTGAAATCTAGCGTGTGACATCCCTGCATTTAGATCGAGGGCTCACGTTTCAGTCTACACTTTGTAGGTAGAATTCTGATCCATCATCGGTTCATAACTTCTGCAGGTGTGCTCACCATGGCCTACTGACCTGCAAAAATTACAGAACAATTGCTGGGACGTCTGTGTATACTTCTATAATAAGTGATAGTTATCTGTAGCGTACTTTCCTCCTATCTAACAAATCATGCACCATAATTTAGGCACTGCGATCGTCCCTGTTTGTGCCTCTGGTCTTAATGGCATTGGGCCTCCTACCGCTAGGTAGTTCGCGAAAACTAGACAATGGCCCTTGTCATGCCCCTGGCCTTTGCATTTTATACACCATACTTCCTCACACGCTTCTAGGCATGTTGTCCTATCCTGTTCCAAACTCTACATTTCCAGACACAAATTTTGCAGTTGTGTGTGGATTTGTTGGACTCCCAGACCAGGATATTGTATTGGGGTCTCATGTAGTCTCATTGCAATCTCTAAAGCTTCATCCTGGGTAGATAATTTATGTTGTGATAGCGTCGTCCTTAAATGCGGTGTTAGTGACGCTACAAATCATGCACCATTTTTTCCATCTGTCAAGGTCACGTTGGCTTCACGAATCATACTCTTGAGTCTCTAATCTAGATCCCATGGGGTCTCGCCTAGAAGCATCGTGATTTCCTTAAACCTGATAATCGATTGTGTCTCCGATTTTGGCCTGCTAAATTCCCTGTTCACTGTAGCCTGGATATCTGCGGTCCCCACGTTTGGATGGTCATTAGAATTCTTAATGTACCATGTTAGTGCGTGGTCCTGCAACGCACTTACCAGTGTTGCCTTCTTTATATTGTCATCTGTGACTCCTTGTGCTTCCCATACAGCTTTTACCATGAACCAAAATTGGTCCAAATCCTCATTCCCTACTCCTCTGAACACCGACAATTTTATTGCACTCACCATATTGAACTATGGTGGTGGCAGAGGTGGTGTGGGCAGAGATGGCAGTGAAGATGGTGAGACCAATGGTGGTGTAGGTGGAGGTGGTATGCGTGGAATTCACTACCTTATCAGACTGATCGCACTTCCCGGAAAGACTTTCATGAGCTCTTCCTCACTTTCCCACCAAGGTGAAATCAAGGGGTTATTTTCTATGTTTGCGCTACCTTCGTTTCTATAGATCCTCCCACTTCACGTAGCTCCAAACATCAATTTATTCATATAACCCGCTTTTCACACAATAGCATTTTAATCCAAGTGTTCAAAGATTTAATGTACTTACCTCGCGGTCCTTCGAGGAAGCATCATTCTTCCTCACTGTAGCTAACTATTGTGTCTACTACGAACTCAGTGATAAATCCTCCTATAATTCAATCGAGCCAATGGTCCACAGTGCACGTGATCTTATCATCCGATGCTTCTAGCCTGTGCACTAATTCTAGAGTCCACACAATCGGTTTGTCGAGACTACACCTTCCCTAAATGTCCGCTAGCTTCACAATCCACTCATACAACTCAAAGGTGAAGGATGCAAAGAAAATTTCATGGATTTTCGTATATAAGTAGTGCTCAAACCACTGTTCCCTTGATACTCGCAGATTCTTGTTTTCTTGTGCCACAAACTCATGAATCTTTTTGTCCAACCACCCTTAATTTCTTTCTTCGTTGGATTCCAATGACATGACATCAGACATCCCTTATGCAGTCCCGGTCCTGATAATGGAACCATTTGTTGGCTTGTTGGGGCTTGACCTAGGTTCGAAGTTGTTTTAGCCAAACAAATCCTGGTACTAATGGCCCTTTCGGCAACAGTCCACGGAGTGCAGATTGAGGCCTCACCCGAAGTAGTATGGGAGGGTGCTAGAACCAGGTTTCTGCACCCTGGGGATGTTTAAGGGGGTTAAGTGGTCCGTGACGCGCACCTCGCTATGCCCACTTACCCGTACCTTGTAGCCTGTGATGTTGCCTCCACACAGCCCTACTCAGGGGTCGAATAGTGTTATTACCTGAGTTCTTACTAGTAATCTAATACTAGTTTATTAACTTAGCTTGTCTATATTCTTTTAGTTATACTTAACAATATTCAAAGTTCATACAGGTGTGCGCAGTAAATAAAAAATATAATTGCAAATGATATCAAACATGTAATAACTCAAAACAGATGCATAGAATTGGTAACAAAACCTTTCTTTATTAATCTCTTCTTTGGTTACAGACTCAACTCTACCTTGCACACTCAGCTGCAGGTGTCCATGCACTCAACTGCGGACTCTACTAGGCCTCTGCGCACTCAGCTGCAAAGCCTCTTCCTACTACTACAACCCAAGACACACTTAGATTCTTCTTCTATGCTTTTCTATCTCATTCTATCCATTAGATTCTATCCTCCCTTTACAACATAGAACCTCAACCTATTTATACAATCCCATGGTTCATAGACCATTGGTAGGCCGACATTACATTCAAACTTAGGGCAGATAGCCCTATGACTCTAACATATATTTCATGCCGGAAATTCATGGAGTTTACAATAATATCAACTCAATACTTGGGCTTTGAGCCCCAAAACATGCTATGGGAGGATTCCATGCCCAACACCCAACCCAGGTTAGGGATGGATTTTAGCAACCAATGGTGCTCTTAACCTGGCTAAGGTGAGGGAAAAGGAACAAACAAGAATTTTCTTATGTAGATGTCAAATTGATCCTAATAGGTTCTAACCTTGGGAACACCTCGACAAAACTTGATCCTAGAGCTAGGGCTTTTGGTATCTGGAGATTTCGTCATCGGAATTGCTTCAAATTTGGAGGAGAGTAAGGGGACCCACCAATGCAGTGATATATAGGAGATCAAAGTTTTCTTGTGGTTAGTTTCCCAGGAAATTGATTCCCTGCGTGATCTAATGGGGCCAGACCTAGGAAAAAAAGGGAAAAAGGTAGAAAGAGGGTTAAAATGATCACCCTTTTTTATGAAGCAATGCCTGATTCACTTGGGGAAATGGATTCAAGGATTTCTTGTTCACGGAGGCTCCAAAAGTCAACTTCGTCCAATGTTAGAGGAAAGAGAAGAAAAGTGAATTCAAGCATTTATAATTCATACAAATGGTGCAATATTATCAATATAACATGATCTCTAGGGCATTTCATTCATGTAACAATGGACCATACAATGAATAAGCTAAAAAGACACATAATTCCACATTTCGTACATGTAACATTTAGTCTTAATCATAGTGAAATTTAAATGTATGAAGCAAAAAGAAAAATTGAGTTAAATTTTCACTTAAAATGTTAGGGAGTATATCCAAGCAGCTTCACATTTGCAAATAGGAAGCTCCAAGATAGAAGTATCCCAAATCCATACATCAAAATTAATCCATCATCCAAAATAACCCTCCAAGGAAAAAGTGTGAAGTTCTTTAAAGATAGAGAGATCCCAAGTTAAGTGATGATACAAATGAATCCAACTAACTCCTATTTATACACTAATTAGGAGTTCTATTTAGCTAATGAGCCTACATTAGCCCCTAAGAATAAATTAATGTGCAAATGACGTAACTTTGGTGACAAGCCCACCAGACTAGATCACAAATGAAAAGGTAAACCTCTAAAGAGGACAAATAATAAGGTATTCATGTCGTAGGGCCCTCTAAGAGGCCTAATGAGGTCCATGGGTACCACGATGAAGAATAGGACCCTAAAAAGTAGTGGACAAGGGGTTGGACCCTTGTAATAACCTATAGTGTCCCAAATGATTGTGGGGGCACAAAAGTGTCCTCATGGGTCTCCAAACAAATCAAAGTTGCATGTAGGTTTTCCTCAGGGGCTAGGATGATAATGTAGGAGATTACACATCATCTTAGAATTCTTGGATCATCTTCCAAGTGTATGGTATAGATCTAGGTCTAGCTGGGCATGATGGATCGGGTGCATCCTCCTAGTCAAACAAGTGAACCATGAGCAATCTATGAATGGTTGTGGGGATCCATGAAGTGTAATATGATATTGTGGAGGCCCGTGACTCTCAATTCTCACCCTATATGTTCTAATGTAGCCATCTAGAGGATTAGGACCCCATACAGGGAGACCAAACACCAAATGGAAACCATATGCAATCTTGCCTAAGATCTAATGCATCCCTTAGGCTTCCAGTACAAAAAGTCATTAGAGAAATCAAGAAAATAAGCTTAACTATTCGTGGACTATAGGTGGGTACTTCATAATCGCATGCCCTTCCAAAATGGGCTTCGAGATGTGCCAATGTCTCCTAAACTCCCAATGGGGTTAACCAAGTTCCCTATTAGAAGGTTCCTGCTTCTAAATGGGATGATATAGTCAAGGTACATCCATCAAAAGGTGGTGGCATGTGGAAGATAGGTGAATGAGGTAGGGAATGAGAGGGGGGAAGCCCTGGGTCACATGTTAGGGTACAAGGATAGCTAATAAGAGGGAATCCCACACTTTGTTTTATAAGGTGTAGGAGTGAGAATTCATGGTACATGAGGTTCCCTGTCCTTGCTTTTTTCATTCCTCTTTATATGCATTTTTCCTTTTTATTATTTTATGTGATTAATTTCTTATGGCTCAAGGGGTTAGAGCACGATGTATAAGATATAGCAGCGAATTCCCCCCTTTAAGGTGGGGCAATTTATTGCCCACAAGGGGTTGGGACAATCATGGGTTCCTATATGATGAGGAAGGTTCATAAAATATGTTGGAACCAGGGTGATGACCATGATGATGGGGTAGAGCTTCATGTAATGGATGTTTCCCATGTGCTAATTTTTTTTGTCTCGACCATGTTTTTCATTTTGGGTACTTTTCCTATTGAGTGAGGCAATATAGGCCTTTAAATTTCCTTTTAGCTGCATCAACCTCCAAGCTTCATTCCAAGCCATGGCCCAAGGGGTGGGAGAGGGGAAGGGGCGCGCTGACCTTATTTGGACCCGATGGAGGAATGTGGACCTAGGTGGGAGAAATGATGGATGGGGTAATAATGAGTAGAAAGAGGGTAATGTAAGCTGATAAGGGAGAAGAACCATCCCTGAAACTAGATGGCCATTAAAAGAGATCCCACGGGACTAGAATACAAGGTTAATTCCTAAATGTGTCTAGGTGATAGAAGCGTAGACATAGCCCATTCTTTCCACTGAATCACCCCATTAATCCATGCCAAGAAGTGTCCATGATAAACAAACTACAATACTCAATTTCAAAATGACAAGGCATACCTTCATATCTAGGAGGCCCCCCTTCAAAAATATGGTCATGCGAGATGGGTGAGGGACCACATGGCTGTCTCTGGTGGTGGAGAAATGGAACAATGATATAGTTGATGGATACAAGGGGTTGTTGGCTACTAACTAAGGACAAGTTTGTAGAAAAAATTTATCCTAGTGATATTACCCATAAAATGGTGGGTAACATCTGGCTCCAATTGGGATGTGATCTCTCGAAGAAGTGGGCAAAGCTGCTCAAACCAGAGGTCACAAGGACTCCAACAATATCTCAGTTATCGTAGACCTATCACCTACACATAAATTAGATGGAAAAACATGGGGCAAAATGCTTTTGCGACATCTCATGATCGTACATGTTAATATGTTAGGCCATAAAATCAACAGACAATAAACTACGCAGATTTTAATTCAGATGCATCTAATCTACCATGAGAAATATCATATGATGTTAGTTCTAATGAGAAAATGAACATGCAATGCATCCTATCCTAACATGCATATAGTAAGGCTAATAATAAGTATAATCATAAATCCAGTGCAACCAATATATCATCATGTCATTGTCCATATGTTTGCTAGTATGATTACTCATGTAGCAACCCCCAAATCGAATGTGGACATAGTCATATGGTAGATGAAGTGGGTGGGAGGTGGCAAAATATGATCTCCATTCGAGGTAGAATGAGGTCTTAGGAGAAATAAAATTGGTCATTCTAGAGGTCCATAGCTCTCCTTCTATGTACAAAACAGAGGAATGAGCGATCACTCTCGATAACTCTTCATCACCATTACTGCTTGTAGTATCATGCTTTGAGGATGTCACATGGTTTTGATGAGAGGGGAATGAAGAGTGAGAGGAACAAGGAATGAAGCAAATAGGTTTCTCAATTTGATGGTCACAGCGGGGAGGGGAGTTCGTGGAGTGATCATAATCCTAAGGATGGGTCAAAGGGGATAAAGTATATTCAATAAATGGGACTTCCTTGACACCATATTCAAGAACATGAAAAGGGGCATTGTCACTAGAGCTCATATCAAAGAGACGAGGGAATTACTTTAGGAATACTCAAGGTTATGAACATGAGGGAAAGGAAAAGTGGAGGGTGAAGCGTCATATTTGACAAGATTTCCTTCCTCCCAATTTAAAGGATCAAGTGATTTGAATTCATATTCATAAGGTGGGTAGGTGGGAGCCTCATTTATTTCCTCATTATAAGCATCAAAGATTGGGCTTTCATTAAAAGGAGAATCAAGCACTCCAAATTGTCCTTCTTCATGCAAGGGAAAATAATAATTCTCCTTCCCAAATGTGTCGATGATATATCATCATAAGCAATGTTCAGGATAAAGGAAGATCCAATCTCAATCTCATCTTCCTTGTCAGTACAAAAAATGGGAGCACAATCAACTTAGGACCCAATGATCTCCCGTTTCTCCTTTTCAATGCGGAAATAATCTCCAATGTCATTCTCCAAGTAGATCATGGGATCACCTTCCTCAAGGTTTCAAAAAAAAAGTCATCAGGAGTGGTATCCTTGAGAAAGGTAAGGTTAGTCTCAACCTTACTTTCCATAACTTCATTTTCATCAACACACGTGCTCTTGAAAATTATCCTACTTGTCCTATAGCCCCAACAAGGATTCATCTTTCTACTCATCACTGGGGCCCTCAAATTCATACTCATCATGGTTGGTCAACCAAGAGGACCTTTCTTCTTCTCTCTTCTCTTGAAGAACAATAGCTAAGGTATTTGTTACATGATTTTGGTAGTATTCTTCTAGGAGGAGAGCATAAGCGGGGTTCTCTTTATATTCACATTTCATCTTATGAAGCTTCACTTCTTCATCATATAAGAAGGAGAAAACTTCATTAGAATTATATTCCCTCACTGCCTCCCTGCATGACTTAGTATATTCATCCATTCTTTCCAGCATTAGTTGGAGGCTCGCCAATCCAATTCTTCATCATCATCATAGGAGGTACTCCCTTTTGCATTGTTATTGATGAGGTTGTCCAGAATCTTGACTACACAAGTTATGTGAGAAAGGTCAAGGAGACGACTAGGATCCTCTTTATAAGAACACCTTACTATGTCGAGTTGTACTTCTTGTGACCTATAAAACGTGATCATGAGTTCCATGACCATGCTCTCCAATGTATTTTGAAACGTTTTTGCATATTCCACTGTTTTCTTTTGGAGTTCCTGAATCTCTTGGTTATTGATTTTTTCAAGTATAGGACCAAGAGAAATCTTCATTTTCTATGATTTTTCATATTAATATTATAATGGAGTCACCGAGGTGAATTAAAGTGCCTTGATAGATGCTTGCTTCACCTACAAGCATTAACTTTAAAGTTCAATGAAGAACTAGTGCTTTGTTCTTCCAGTGGAGTTGCCAATAATGATATGTTGATATGTCGTTCAGGGAACAAAACACATGCCTCATGTCCTCGGAAATGGTGCCAAAATGTTACCACTCAAACTAGTAGGGGACCTAAGGGGAACCCTGAAAGGGAAAATGCTAGGCCAAGGGAAACAAATGGAGTCTTAGCCCACTGTCACCTCAGCTAAGACTCCCCGCTCTTTATGGACTTTGACTAATGGGAGGAGACCCAGTAATTAGGAAGTCACTTATAAAGTATAGATCAATGAAGGGGCATGGAATGACCTTACAAACCCTTTCCCTAGGATAGAATGAAGAGTGGAACTTGCTTAGTTATTAAGCAATGGACTTAATCTTCTATGGGGTGGGGACGAGGAATGGAGGGTTGTGGTAGAAGGATAAGACCTATAAACGATGTTCTCAATTCCTAAAATCCTTTTGAGAACGTGGTTTCTCAAGTAGTCCTTGATAAATAGGCTTTGGTGAAGAATGGGACCACATGAGGCTAAGTGGACCCAATCCAAGTTAGGGGATGCATTGTGGAAAAAAATGGTGCTCTTAACCTGGCCAATGTGAGGGAAAAGGATCAAACAAGAATTTTCTTTTGAAGATGTCAAATTGATCCTACTAGGTTCTAGCCTTGGAAACACCCTGGAAAAACTTGATCCTAGACCTCGGGCTTGGGGTATCTAGAGATTCCACCATCGGAATTGCTTCAAATTTGGAGGATAGCAAGGGGACCAACCAATGCAGTTGTATCTAGGAGATTGAAGTTTTCTTGTGGCTAGTTTCCTGGTAAATTGATTCCCTAGGTGACCTAAAGGGGCTAGATCTAGGAAAAAATTGGAAAAGGTAGAAAGAGGGTTAAAATGATCACCCTTTTTGATGGACCAACACCTGATTCATTTGGGGATATGGAGTCAGGGATAATAATGAAGAAGGATTTAGTTTCTTGTACAAGGACGCTCTAAAAGTCAACTTCATCCAATGTTAGAGGAAAGAGAAGAAAAGTGAATTTCAATCATTTATAATTCATACAAATGGTGCAATATTATCAAGATAGCATGATCTCTACGAAATTTCATTAATCTAACAATGGCCCATACAAATAATAAGATAAATATGCACATAACTCCACATTTTGTACATGCAGTAATTAGCCCTAATCATAGCGAAATTCAAATGTATGCAACAACAAGAAAAATAGCATTAAAGTTTCACTTACAATGTTAGAGAGTATATCCAACTAGCATCACATTTGTAAATAAAGAGCTCCAAGATAGAAATATCTCAAATCCATACATCAAAATTCATCCACCATCCAAAATAATCCTCCAAGGAAAAAGTGTGAAGTTCTCTAAAAATAGAGAGATCCCGAGTCAAGTGATGATACAGATGAACCCAACTAACTCCTATTTATACACTAATTAGGAGTTCAATTTAGCAAATGAGCCTAAATTATCCCCTAAAAATAAAATAATGTGCAAATGGCGTAACTTTGGTAACAAGCCCACCAAACTAGCTCAGAAATGAAAAGGTAAGCCTCTTAAGAGGACAAATAATAATCTTTGCATGACATAGGGCCCTATAACAAGTCTAATGAGATCCATGAGTTCCACGATGAAGAAGACCCTAAAAAAAATGGACAAGGGGTTGGCCTCTTGTAATAACCTATGGTGCTCCAAATAACTGTGGGGGCACATAAGTGTCCTCATGGGTCTCCAAACAAATTGAAGATTCATGTAGGTTTGCCTCAAGGGCTAGGATGATAATGTAGGAGATCGCACATCGTCGTATAAGACCTGGATCATATGAGAAGTGTATGGTCTAGATCTATGGCCCATTAAGCATGATAGATCAGATGCATCCTCCTTGTCCAACAAGTGAACCACGAGCAATCTCTAAATGGTTGTGGGGATCCATGAAGTGTCATCTACTATTGTAGAGGCCTGTGGCTCTCAATGCTCACCCTATATGTGCCAATGTATCCCTCTAGAGGATTAGGACTCCATATAGGGAGAAAAAACCCCAAATGGAAACCATCTCCAATCTTGTATAAGATCTAATGTGTCCCCTAGGCTTCCAGTACAAGAATTCATTATAGAAATCGAGCAAATAAGCTTACCTAATCATGGACTATAGGCAGGGACTTCCTAATGGCCTACCCTTCCATAATGGGCTTCGAAATGTGTCAATGTCTCCTAAACTCCCACTAAGGCTAACCAAGTTCCCTATTAGGTGGTTCCTGCTTCTATAGGGGATAATATAGTGAATGTACATCCATCAAAAGGTGGTGGCATGTGTAAGATAGGTGAGTGAGGTAGGGAAAGAGGGGGCAACCTTAGGTCATATGCTAGGGCACAAGGGTAGCAAATAATATGGAATCACACACTTGGGTTTATAAGGTTTTTGAGGGAGAAATCATGGTACATGAGGTGCCCCGACCTTGATTTTTCCAAGACTCTTTTTATGCCTTTTTCCTTTTTTTTATTTTCTTTGATTAACTACTCGGGCCCAAGGGGTTAGAGAATGATGTATAATATATAATAGTGATTCCCCCCTTTAAGGTGGGGTGGTTCATTGTCCACGAGGGGTTGGGACATTCATGGGTTCCTATATGATGAGGAAGGTTCATAGAACCTATTGGAACTAGGATGATGACCATGATGATGGGGTAGAGCTTCATGTAATGGATTTTTCCCATGTGCTATATGTTTTTGTCCGAACCATATTTTGCATTTTGTGGTACTTTTCCTGTTGAATGTGGCCATATATGCTTTTAACTTTACTTTTACCTGCATCAACGTTCAGGCTTCATTCCAAGCCATGGCCCAAGGTGTTGGCAAGGGGAAGGGGTGAGTTGATCCTTTGTGGGCGTGATGGAGGAATGTGGACCTAGGTGGGAGAAATGATGGGTAGGGTAATAATGAGTGGAAAGAGGGTACTATAGGCAGATAAGGGAGTGAGATCACACAATCAATATCAAGGTTTCCCATGAAATACCATCCCTTAAACTAGATGGCCAGTAAAACAAATTCCATGGGACTAGAATGCAAGGTTAATTCCTAAATGGGTCTAGGGGACAGAAGCATGGACCTAGCCCATTATTTCCACTGAATCCCCCCATTAATCCATGCCCAAAAGTGTCCATGATAAGCAAACTACAATACTCAATTCAAAATGTTGAGGCATACCTTTAGATTCAGGAGCCCCACCTTCAAACATATGATCATGGTAGATGGGTGAGGGACTAAGTGGTTGGCTCAGGTGGCAAAGAAAGGGTACATTGAGCTAGTTGATGGCTGCAAGGGGCTTTTGGATGTTGGCTTAGGACCATTTTGGAGAAAATTTTTCTCCTAGGGATATTACCCATCAAATGGTGGGTAACACATATCATTCATGCAATCACCATATTTTAAAATATTAATCAATTATTTTATGAATATGATGGTTCTCAACTAATGACCTTTCAGATCAACATGGGGGATTCACTAGGAGAGCAATATCATCCCAGATGCATTCATATCAGGGGATATATATTGAGGAAAAAATAACATAATATATTGAGCATAAAATAGAGGATAAAGGGTTTTTATATTGATAGGTATAAAAAAGGACCTCAAAGTTAATGAAAAAATATAAATGGGTATAAAAAATGTTAATGAAAAATGGACACCTACAATATCTAGTGAAGGTAGTGGTTTTTTAAATTGGGAAGGTGTATTTCGTTCGCATTGGTAGGGGGTTAAATAATGTGATTTTTATAAGTATTTTCCAATATGTAGTCAAATTAAGGGTATTGTTTAGTATGCCACGAATGCACGTGATATGTCAGAGTTTCATTGAGTGAAGCCCCCGTGCAGACTCATTAGCATCCTCACAACCTTATTTCACTTTCCCATATTTCTTATGTATATAAAAGACAGAATACACATATATATACTAGTCATGCATGTTTCCTAGTTATGGGAACTATGATTTCTCATGCTATTTTCATAGTTGTCATGTCACTGTCATTTTTATTCTTGTGGACTCAGCCAATCCACCTAGTTGTCATATCATCTTCTTATGCATTCCATTATCATTTACCTTATATGTAGCGCTTAATCAGGGTCTTACACTTCCACTTGGGTTTTATTCAGCTCTTCAATATAGCTCCTTTTATTTCCTTTCCTAAACCCAATCAAACTAGCCAAGACCAAACCACAAAATTCAAGAACAAAGAAGAAATGAGACACAATGAAAAGACCACAAAAACAATACATAATGAAAACACAAGGTATCATGGCCATGCTCAAAGTTAATAGTCAAAACAACAAAGAAAGTATGAAGCCAACAATAATAACATAACATGTAAAACATTCCCATCATTCATTAGCCCACAATAACTTAGTCCTTTGAGTTATGGTGTTCGATGTGTCCTTCACCATATATATATATATATATATATATATATATCTACAAATTTTATATTTTAGACCAAGCCTTTTCGAAAATTTGTAGCAACCTAAAAATTTCAGTGCCCCTCTAAATAATCCAAGATGTGGCCTTTTAGAATCTCAGAGAGCTTGAGGGGATGCTCGCTCCTCTCTTTTTTTATTAAAATTTGTAGGTTCATGTGCCTGAGGCTCAGATGAACAATTATTCTTCTTCTTTCATTGTCTATCAAGACAATCTCTTCTCAGTTATTCCTCTCCATAGTTCCAACATGAAACTATTTTTCTTTTTTGTTCAACCTCACGAGGTTTCTCTCTAGCCTTCTCATCATGGCTTTCCACTATGTCCTTATAGGATTATGCTTTTCGCAACAAATCTTACATGTATTATAGGTGATTTACTAGAATTTTATTTAGACTTTCCTACTTGTTTTCCTTTCTAGTAAGCCTTTTATTTTCTACCTTGCAACTCTCCAACTCAACTTTCAAGCTCCTTAAGTTTCTTCTCTATCAAGGGAACATTCCATTTCTTTTTCATGATGGACTCGGTCCATGCTATGTTGCATCATATCGTTGTCCACGATTTTATTTCTTTTTGCAAATGGATCTTATTATGTGCTATCAGATACACATAGTTTTTAGCTATACCAGCATAAACAAATTGACTTGTTACCTTGCCATGCCAACACTAAGCTTGTTGATCTAAAGCATGCCAATCTATTGTTGTGCACACATCTTGAATTCATGTAGCCACATATTATAGGAATCAAAAGTGCATATTAGTATGTTTATATTCATATCATCACTAAGTTTGAAATCATCCTTTTATGATAGGTGATTTACTAGAATTTTATTTAGACTTTCCTACTTGTTTTCCTTTCTAGTAAGCCTTTATTTTCTACCTTGCAACTCTCCAACTTAGCTTTCAAGCTCCTTAAGGTTTCTTCTCTATCAAGGGAACTTTCCATTTATTTTTCATGATGGACTTGGTTCATACTTTGTTGCATCATATCGTTGTCCACGATTTTATTTCTTGTTGCAAATGGATCTTATTATGTGCTATCACATTCACATAGTTTTTAGTTATACCAGCATAAACAAATTGACTTGTTACCTTGCCATGCCAACACTAAGCTTGTTGATCTAAAGCATGCCAATCTATTGTTGTTCACACATCTTGAATTCATGCAGCCACATATTCAAGGAATCCAAAGTGCATATTAGTATGTTTATATTCATATCATCACTAAGTTTGAAATCATCCTTTTACCAAGACTAGCAGCCAAAACAATTACAAGCTTAAAAGTTAATTAGCAAGAAAACTGACATATTACAAATTAAAACTCTTATCCTTTCATAATTTTGATATCAACATTGATATGCGTACAACACGTCGCTGCAATCAACACATAATCATAGTCATAGTGCCACAATGAGAACCCACTTGTACACAACAAACAATTACTAGAAAATGTTGTACTCTATAACAAAGTTCCAAACTTTTATCCCAAACATCCAATGTAGAACCTTCACATTTTCATTTCATTTGTCTTGAGATCATCGATTCCAAGTGTTGAAAGTATATGCTCTAATACCACTTTGTACTTATTCCTCCCACCTCCTTGGACTTTCCAAGCCTAGTGGGAGGTGTTATTTTCAATTAACTCGACCATCATGGTCGGATCATGAATATGGGGTTACAAAATTTATTCTCACCAAAAGTCCATAGAACTCACATTGGATAAAACCATCATGCTCATCTCACTGATATATTTCCAGTGATATAAGCTTTTCCTCAATCTAACCTCTGGATTGAAATTTATGCCCATTTGAATTTTGAGCCCCATAACCATACACATTAGTAAGGATTTCCATGTGGCATTTCTACCTCATGTGAAGCCCATCGTAGGACCCACCATGTCATAAATATTTAGCACCACCACGTCCTGTGCTACTTCTTAAGAATGGAACCCATTTAATCCTTTGTGGCATGCCACACATTTTGGCTTCAACTAACAAAGAAGAATTGTTATCTTGCAGATTCTATCTACCTCGCACCCATGCTAGGAATGCACCACTTGAATATCATTCGTTTGATGAAAATGATACATATCGTTGGATGCATCAGGAAAATATTCATGGCTTAAACCTTGATCAATTTTTCACTTGAGATAATATACAACCATCAGATCTAGTGGATGGCCACTATTATATCATATCATATTGTAATGTCCTACTTAACCCCTGTACAAGTTTGAACCTGATACATAATTTTAACCATTGGATCAACAAAAACTACTCTCTACCTCCAAAATGTGTCTTTTAATGGCACATAAACTCAACCGCCACTTTACCCAGTTTCACAGAGCCAGGCTTCCATCAAGATGACATTAAGGTGATGTCACCCATCCACATGGCACCTCTAGTGGTGCCATGTGTCATTCAAAAACTAGTCACTTGGCCATCCAAAAGGGCCATATCCACCTTCCATGTGTCATGCTAACAACATGCCATGTTGGAAACTGTGTCACGTCAAAGGTACACATCGTTAATGTCCTACGTGGAATTCACCACCTCAGCTAAAGCCTTGGGCCCACTAGGTCCCAGATCATTTCACAAATAGTACTTTCCTATTTAACGGCAGAAGGAAATTCTATCTCGGCCTCCGTTAATAGTGCCAATGCACTCATAAAAGGGGTGAAACCTCATCTTCCTCTGTGGCATGGCATAAATTTTTAGCGACAGTTAACAAGCATTTTTGTGTCTCGCGCCTCCAATCAACCATGGCCACTTCTTCCTTAGTCGCTTAGCAACCTTGGCACGATGCGACATGAATATATATGAAATATGATTGAAACGTTTTGATTTTGCGCCCTTGGCACTTGCATGCAATCTCGATTGTTGGATGAACCGGGACTACTCTGTACCTCCACCATGTGTCTTTTAATGACACATCAACTCAACCCCCACATCACCCAATTGCACAATGCCATGTGGCCATCGAGATGACATCAGGGTGATGCCACCCATCCACATGGCATCCTCCAATGGTGCCATGTGTCATTCAAAAACTAACCACTTGGTCATCCAAAAATCCCATATCTGCCTTCCATGTGTCATGTTGACAATATTCCATGTTGGAAACTATGCCACATCAAACGTATACATCGTTCATTTCCTACGTGGCATTCACCACCTCAGTTAAAGACTTGGGCCCACTAGGTCTTAGATCATCGTGAAAATAGTACTTTCCCAGTTAACGACGAAAGGAAATTCTATCTCAACCTTCATCAATAGTTCTAATGCACTCACAAAAGGGGTGAACCCTCATCTTCCTCTGCGGCATGGAATAATGTTTTGGAAACAGGCAACAAGCATTTTCTCATCCCTTGCCTCATGTCAACCTTGACCACTTCTTCCTGAGTCCGTTAGCAACCTTGGCACTGTGTGACATGATTATCTATGACAGATGATTAAAACCTTATGATTATGTACCTTCATCACTCTGTGCCTTTTGTTTTTTTACAACTTGGTCATTAAACACCAATTTCCCATCCCATGAAGGCACATCTCGGTTCCTCTAGATGTAAACGTATCTGACAACAATCATTAATCATTCTACGGTGAGCAACTTAGAAGTATTGAAGACTTCAATGATGTTGTGAGCCAATGTAGGTGATAAGCAATACTCTGAACCATTAATATGACAAAGATAGGTATCTCATTCCCTCACTAACATATTAGGTGTTCAACATTGAATTAAAACTATCTGCATGACTAACAACAAGAATTATCATATTTACTGATATGGAGTACCATATACACATTGACCATAGACCTTCACCAATATATATATATATATATATATATATATATATATATATATATATATATTATTCATGGAATAACAAATAATATAAGTCACCGATAGTGACAGTTAATTGAATTCAACAACCATCATACATGCTAGATAAGTGTCCATGCATTCATGAGATTATTGACAGTCAAAGGATCTGCAATCCCCTCCCAAACCATGAGAATAATCATAAAAAAACATCATCATAGGAAACCAAGAATACATTATTTCCCCATGAGCAATATTGATACATTCATTATTGTAACCCATAACAATAACATTTAACATTCACAAGACAACAAAAGTATAAGTAGATACACTTTTTAGTATAACTTGATAAATGCACATTGATGGACCTCAACTCACCACCTAATTGTAGGTTAGCTACACTACAATATTTCTTGCAACTAACTACCGCTAAGCTAGATTCGAGGATTTAATTGCTTATGAGTTCTCTCACCAACATCTAATCAAAAGATGGTAAGAAGCATAGTCCATTTCTCTAGTGATTTCTCAACAACCCCCTGTTGTAACACCATAATGACTCTCTGTTCCATAGAACAACAACCACAAGGGTTCATCCAAAGCTCAATGAGTTTTAGCTCAGTGAGAAGGAATATATATATATATGGAGGTTTAGCAACTAGATTAGTACTACAGGAGTAAAGAGTCCACTCCTAGGATATTTATCAGCTTCTAAGAAAGTACATAAGTGGTTTATCAGTTCAAAGGAAAGCCACTTAGGGATTTATCAAATCTTTCAACTAATACCTGGGTGTCTTATCGTATAAAGTAGTTTTTCAACCCCAACTAGTATCCCTGTGATTTATCAACTCTAAGGCTAGCCACCACCTAGGCATTTATCAACTCTCTAAGCAATTACTTAAATAGTTTATTATCCTTGGCTAGCACGTGAGTGTCTTAACTCCATTGAACTCTTTGTGGCCAATGAATTCATAGGCACATTCATAGGCCTTATCAAACACAAAGAATACCATCCCAAAGAAGAACATGAGCTACCACAAGTTACCTCTTCCTTACATATTCACATTTGCTGCCAACTCACGCTCTGTGTTCTCCTTTCCAGCAAGCACTCTCTCTTGCTCGGCTCCTTGCATTCGTTTGCTCACTTGTTTGAATGAATGCCTCCATAATGCGCAAATGTCTCTCCTTTTCCACACCTTGTTTCCCATTGGGCCTTTCCTCTCGTACCTTTCCATGTGTATTGATCACGCCCATGTCAATACAAGAACTGAAACCACATGTCTCTCCTTTTATTGAGGGAGCCCATTACCTCAATTTAATGTTGCACCAACAATGTCATAAATCCACGAGGGAGATAGGAGATGAAATAAATACGGTGCTCCATTTACATGAAAGTCTTCTTCCTCAATCCTCTGAATCCATTTCCACTTCCTTCAACCAATCAATGTGCTACATTTGCACATCATTTACATCAATTACAATTCATAGCAATTAACAGAAAAAGTTGTCACATAACTACACATCTCTTTCATTCTGAAATGTAGAAACAATCTTATAGTATCACTTCCATATTAACAATCTTATAGTATCACTTCCATATTAGTACAAAAAATATACATATCCTTTGAAATATAATTTTGTCACTATTATTTTACATATACTTTGAAATATAATTGTGTCATTATTATTTATTATTTTTTTAATAAGATTTCTATTTACACATATCTTTCTTTAGGTATGATGTATTAGCTACTAAAATGAAGCATACACCTATGCAGGAGCTTTTACCCCAGTGCAATAATCGAAAGGTCCTTTTCAATAATACAACCAAATCAAAAATAGTGAAGGAAAGACAAGTAACCGAATTGCTGAAGCAGATAGACATTGTAATTTCTGAAAATGGAGGACGTCCTTACTCTAATCAGATGTTCCGCGAAGCTCAGGTATGGGTGTCCTTTTCAGAATTCAAATATTTATTGGAAATGAATATATATATGTTTTCTCATTCCGTTTTATTTGTACAGGAATCGTCGAGGATACGCAAGAAACAACTGGAAAATATGGAAAAACAACTTGAACTTGAGAAATTGGAAAAAGCGGTAATAATTTTATTCGTAGTCTCAAAATTGTGTGTTTCCTTTTATAATTCGTAGCAAACTAGTCCATATTTGGATATTGTAATGTTAATTTCATTGTATAGATTATTCATGTTCCTGCATAAAACTAATAACATAAATTTTTCCATGCCTTCATTGTTCCATTCTAGTACATTTAAATTGATTGAAAGCGATGTAAATCGTGAAATTCTCATAGTTTAGATGCAAAAATGTGTGTAACTTGTTATGGCATTCCCTTGTAATAAGGATCTACGGATATCCTAGTTTGAGTTGGTCGAGAAGGGTCAAATTTTGATTTAGAAACTACTAGTTGGAGGTGAAAAACTGACTTAGGGAGTTTGAAAAATGGATTTAAGGAGTTTTCACCATTTTCTTTTGGTAAGGATGTATAAGATATTTTTAGCAAACTAGTATATTAAGTAGTTAATCACTTACAAATAGCTCACAACAGAAAAATATAATAGAGTTGAATTCTTGAATTTGAATTGGTTGAAATGTAATAACAAACAGAGATAATAATAGGGAGAGATTTTCTAAAAATATTTTAGAATATTAATAAAGATTAATTTTAGTTATTTCATAGATGTTAATCTGTTCTAAATTTAAGTTGTAGGTAAAGACCAAAAACTATATTCAATATGGAAGTAATTAACAGATTCTAACCATTTTTCTTAATTCTAAGTTAAACTTATAATACTTGAGATCAGTTAAAAATCTTGTTTTACTTCTGTGTGACATTGAAAGTTGTTCTTAAATCCATAATGTAAAAACTTTTTCTTCCTTTTGCTCCAAACTTTATATTTTATGTACTTTTCTTTCTTCTTATCTAGTTTCAATCTTTTTTGATATTCTTCTTCAATATTTCCTCATACTTAATGTCATCTTTATTTGGTTTTTCTTCTACATTTGCTTGTACCTAGCTACTTTTGATTGAAATTTTCCACCAACCTAGCTATTGTTGGTTGAACTTTTCTATCAACCTTTGTAAGATTGAAAACAATATCTTCATTTTCTTTCATCTTTTCTTCTACTACTAAAATAGCTTCAATAACTATGACGTCTATCTTCATTTTCTTTATTTATTCTTCCACTACAATGATAATAGTTTTCTCATATTCATGTTCATCTCCATCATACTTTGATTCAGCAAACTCCTCGTCAAAAAATGTTGTTTAAAATGTGTTTTTGACTCTATATATGAATTCACAACTCAAACTTGTGATTCTAACAAATCCTCTCCAGACAAATTTGACCAGGAAATATACTAAAAGAATCTCCAAAACTTATAATAAATAAACTATTTCTTTTAAAAAATAATTCAACCAATCTTATTATTATAGACATATTTAACCCATAAAAATACCCATCAAACATACTAACCAACTATAAATTCTATACCTTAATTAAAAGAAAAAACTTAAATCTAAAAACTATTTAAGTTTTTACATGAAATATATGCTTTTTTATATCTATGGTAACATAATTCATTTTATGTTATTAAAAATCCAATTGAAATTAATTTCTTATTTTTTTGTATTATTGTTAAAATGGATGAGATTATATTATTGTTTACCCTTTTTTTTTATTATTGTTAAAATGGATGAGATTATATTATTGTTTAAACGAAAAAGAGCACATTGGATAAAATGAATTGTTTTGATTTTGATTTTTTAGATTTTGATTTTTTATATTTATAATTTTAATGGCTATAAAAATATTATATTTTTCTGATTATTTATTAAATTAATTAGTATTTTTTTTAGTAAATTTAGAGATTAATATTTTTAATAAATATTTTATATTTTTATAAATTTAAGTATAATATTTTCTTATCATTATTATTATTAATGAATAAATCTAAAAAAACTAATTAGAATTAATTAATGATTTTTTTAAACATTTCAAAAAATTTAAATATAACAAAATAACATTTATTTTAGCTACATTAAAAGGAATCTCAAGAATCAATTATGATGAATAAGGTCATTCTACAAAAGTTTTCCTAAATATGGCAGATTTTCTCAAAATTAGTAATGTTTAACAATGGACAATCATAGCAATGATTTTGTGAATATGCAATGAATCAGGTTGACCAATATGACATGTATATTTTTAGTAGTAAAAGCAAATTAAAAATTGAGATTTATGTGTAAAGGTAGTTATGTTTTTTTTGTCCATTTAATTAAAATGATTAATTAAAAAAATGTCATGTAAGTATCTTTTTGAGTATGTAGTATTAATAAGTCAAAATATTGGATCATGGTATTTGCATATTTACTAATTAAAATCTTCGTAGTAAAGGGACATAAATTTCTATAGTTAATAATCTTATTCCATACTTTTTTAAATGTATATATATTTAACTTATGTATTAGTTAATTTTATAATTAGTAAGAATAAAAATGATTTAAAATAAAGTTATAATTTAATAGCTTTTATTATTTTATTGAGTCCAGAGATTTATTCTACAGTTTGTCTGTCAGTCATCAAAGTTGAATTTTTACTCACATAGATCAAAATAAATCTTTTTTAAAAATAAAAAAAAAATTTAGGCAAAACATTAATAATATGAAATTATAAAAAAATATTAGGAATGAAAAATTTCTAAGCTCGTGTTAAATAATATGAGATTATAAAATATTACAAATGAAAATTTTCTAAGCTCATATTAAACCTATATTTAAAATAGATTTATACTAATAATTACTAGTTATTATTTAGATGAAATATTTACTATTTAGATGAAATATTGATGAGATGAAATATTGATGATGTTCTCTTGATATAAATATTGTAGAGATTAGAATTTGAAGAGCAGTTAGCAGTTGAGCATGAACAGGTTGAGAGAGATTCACGTGAAAAGATCAGTTTGCTTGAACAGAAATTTGAACAGCGCTTGGAAGCCGAGCAGTTCAAATTTGAACAGCACTTGGAAGCCGAGCAGTGTGCACGAGAAGAGGTTGAGAGAGATTCAAGTGAAAAAATCAGTTTGCTTGAACATAAATTGGAACAGCGCTTGGAAGCCGAGCAGTCTGCGCGAGAAGAGGTTGAGAGAGATTCACGCGAAAAAATAAGTATGCTTGACAAGAAATTTGAACAGCACTTGGAAGCCGAGCAGTCTGCACGAGAACAGATTGAGAGAGATTCACGTGAAAAAATAAGTATGCTTGACAAGAAATTTGAAGAGCACTTGGAAGCCGAGCAGTCTGCACGAGAACAGATTGAGAGAGATTCACGTGAAAAAGTCAGTTTGCTTGAACAGAAATTTGAACAGCGCTTGGAAGCCGAGCAGTTCAAATTTGAACAGCACTTGGAAGCCGAGCAGTGTGCACGAGAAGAGGTTGAGAGAGATTCACGTGAAAAAATCAGTTTGCTTGAACGGAAATTTGAACCGCGCTTGGAAGCCGAGCAGTTCAAATTTGAACAGCACTTGGAAGCCGAGCAGTGTGCACGAGAAGAGGTTGAGAGAGATTCACGTGAAAAAATCAGTTTGCTTGAACATAAATTGGAACAGCGCTTGGAAGCCGAGCAGTCTGCGCGAGAAGAGGTTGAGAGAGATTCACGCGAAAAAATAAGTATGCTTGACAAGAAATTTGAACAGCACTTGGAAGCCGAGCAGTCTGCACGAGAACAGATTGAGGGAGATTCACGTGAAAAAATAAGTATGCTTGACAAGAAGTTTGAACAGCACTTGGAAGCCGAGCAGTCTGCACGAGAACAGATTGAGGGAGATTCACGTGAAAAAATAAGTATGCTTGACAAGAAATTTGAACAGCACTTGGAAGCCGAGCAGTCTGCACGAGAACAGATTGAGAGAGATTCACGTGAAAAAAACCGTCTGCTTGAACAGAAATTTGAAGAGCGGTTGAAGGCAGAGCAGTCTGCACAAGAACGGGTGGAGAGAGATTTACGGGAAAAAATGTGGGAGCTTCAAGAGCAATCTGCGATTACGTGGCCCGTTTGTGTGATTTTGTAATTGTGAATAATTTTGTTTCTACTACTTACAGCAACATATATTATCCAAAGGATTCTTTAACATATTTTCAAAATCTCTAAATGTGCATGTGTTCTAAAGTTACAAAATTATTATAGTTGTTTTTATGTTCTCATTTCTATATTGATATAGTCTCCAGCTATAACTATGTGATTGAGTAATGATTAGAAAAACATTATTACTAACATGCACATAAATCAAATCTCTGGTAATGATAGGGATTATTACTTTTTATTTAATGTATTTTGGTTAAATTTGTGAGATTTTAATAATCTATTAGTATAATTATTTGATTAAAATATTATTATTTACACAGATATAAACGTTTGGTAAAAGTATAAATATCAAAACATTTATTTTGTAATATATTTCACATTGTTTAAATTATATATATATATATATATAGTTTGAGTGGGCCTAATGGTAAAAACATGAGGTTTTTTATAAGACTTAACAGATTCTAAGCCAAAAGGGTTAGAGTATGTATACCTTCATAGACTACTACCTGAAAATAAGTCTCTTATCTCACAAACAAGGAGTTCTCATATACCAATTAGTGTTTATAATAACTAAATTACAACTTTATTTTAAATTATTACTATTATTAATATATAACTTACATATATTTACATTAATATATATATATATATATATATATATATATATAAAAGAAATATTATTTCTTTTAATTAGAATTAAAAAAATCATAACTAATTTTAAAATAAATTTTAATTTTTGATTTGTGATTATTACTAAAAATATTAAAAATATTTTAGAATATTTTATAAAATCAAGTTTCTATTACCTATATTATATTTATTGATAATTAAATTAAAATTCTAAAAAACTTATTTTAAAACCAAAGATTTTATTATCATATTATTTTTTAAAATCATTTTTTAATCAATTAAAAAATCAAATCATAAATCTCATATTGAAAAGTATATCACAATTTTATTTTAAAATTTCCACAAATATACCACAATTTTATTTTAAATGTGATTTTATATTTTAGTGTATTAAATGCAATAGCTTAGAGAGCACATATATAGAGTGATACCCTGTTTTCTCACTACCATTAAATTTTTTTGGGGGAACAATTACATTTTATCTATATATTTATGGGAAGATGAGATATTTTCAAAAATATTATTGATGGATTGTAAATAACAAAGTATGGTGAAAGATATGTCATTAATTTTTCGAGTATTTAGGCTTATTATTTTGATTTAAAAATTCTATAGGTTGGTTTTTTACTGTTTTTCTAAATGTCAAATGATTTATTTTTTACCTTCCTTTTTCGTTTTGTTTGTATACATGAGTTTTAGTGTTTTAATTCAAAACAATTATACATTAAAATTTGATGTGAAATAATTAATTTTTATAGGGTATTTTAATTTTTATTATAATGTTTGAAATAATTAATTTTATAAGATATTTTAGCTTTTATTATAAGGTTTTAAAATGTTCTTTATAATTATAATGTATGGATTTAATGTTATTATATATTCTATAATATATATATATATATATATATATATATATATCATAATTTTTATTACATGTGATTTGTTTCTAATATTTAAGATGTAGTTAGTTATTTCGATTTGAGATATTAAGTTCAACTAAAATTTTTCTTATCTTAGTGTTTGCTTAAGATTTTCTTTCAAGTAGTTCATTGAGTGGTTAAGATAGTGATTGTATTTATATGTGAACAATTATTTATCCTTAATAAAATAAAAAATATATAATTTGTGTGTGTAATTGTTCGTATTAGAGAAAGCGGCACCACCTCATGGGAGGCCTCATGGGAGGGGTGACGCAGCGATACCCTCGCTTACACCCACAGTATGCATATACAAATGCATAATCTTGTTTGTCCCAGGAATTTTAACTCTCTACCGAGTTAAATCTTCATTATTAAGGTTAAGGCACCATTCATCAATTCCTATGTTGAATGTTTGATTAAAACCCAACATAGTCTAACCCTTCATTCAATATGCATGTATCGGGACTTTAATCACCCCTTATCCTTCATATATGACTTTGTTCAAACCCATCTTTTAAATCCTTCCTAACGGGACGTTATAAACCCCTCATTAACCCTTATTAAACCTTGGCCACATATATATAAACTTTCCCTTCTTTATGCATTGGTTATATATATGTTAACGCATAAAACCCTTTATCCTTTTATAATGTTGGACTTATATATAAAACCCACACATATCCGTGCTTAATCCTTTAAAACCAATTTACAAAAGAAATACGCATAAAACATACCTTTTTGCTTTTTATACGGCCTCTAAACAGTTTTTGATGCTCCCTTATCACTAATTGCAATGGCATCCTTCGCGGGTTCCACTAAGACATGCCACTACCATGTCCGATATGCGATAATGCAATATTGGATTTCAAATGCCATTAACCATGCCATATGACTCTATCGGGTCTCCCATATCGCCTTTCCACTACACCAATCTGATCTTCAAAGCTCCGATGCTAATACTTTCAATCACCGATCATCGCTTTATCACTATCGGCGTATCAACCACATCGCAAATCACTATTGAAAAATCCATTACCACTAGCCCTTTGAGCTCTTCGATATCCAATTTGCAATTAAATTGTGACCTTCAATCTCATTCAAATCCAACGGTCCACGATCAATCAACAGTCGTTCATCGCAATTGTCCAAGGCCCGATTCTGATCTATCCATAAGGATTTCACCAATGCAATTTAATCATGACCGTTGATCTTCCAGATCCAATGGTTGTTGTGCATTAACATTTCAATTCTTCATTCCTCGCTTACTTGGGTTTTTCTTCTATTTCTTCAGTATTTCACTATGGTTTCGAGTTTCTTCAATGAATTCACCTTTCACTCTTCTATTGCTCAATTCATTCCCACTTTAGCTTACCTCTGTGATTTCTATATCACAATCATTCCATAGCATTAATTGGATCCTTCGAATGGATCAACGGCCCATTACGAATCTCTATCTCACTTTCTTTCTCTCTGTGCATTTGTTGAACTCTGCTTACATATATAAATTATGTAAATCTCTGATTCATTGTAAATTATCATTCGATATTCAATCAAAATTTTATACAGGTTTGAATCAATCCCTGAATATATATAAACATATAACAATTATTACATATCGCGACTCTATCTCTCTAGCTTGATCTTCTGATTACAGTGGCCTCTATTTACAATCTGCCCGTAGGCTTAAATCCCACTCTAACTAGCTTAACCAACTAATTATCTAACTCTCTAACCTCTGTCTTTGCTTTTCAGGCTTACATTTATACAAAGGGATTCTAAAACCAATTCCTGGTTTAGATCCATAGATTCCTCAACAAAATCTTAAAATCTCTTCCTCATCCCTAATGATCCTCTCTAATCCATAAATTCATGAACTGGCTCCTAATCTAAGATTTACAATTAATTCTCAATCCCAATCTCTAAACTAGCCTAAATCTCTCATGTTCTCCTACATTCGAGAACATTTACAATTATGTCTCACAATACTCAATTAATTTCTATTCTCATTAAAATCACTCAAAAGCCTAAATAATTACATTAGTTCACACTTAGGAGACCAACTCCCTTGAAAACACAATACACCTATGTCTAGTAAAATACAATGATTTTCCTTGAGCTAAATGCTCCTGCATCAGACTCCCAAAGTAGAAAATTTTCATGATCTCCTGATCATGTGTGTTCATAAGTTGATAGAAAGGCCTCAGGGTCACAAACTTTAGTTTGTTGCTGCCCAAATGCTTTGTTTCTTTGATGCTATTGTACTTCTGTTGTTTTCTGCTCCATCTTCTTCCCTTCAATCAGTTTCATACTCTGATTGATCATTCTTCCTGTTGTTGTTAATCTCCTACATATATACTACCTCATCATTAGCTGCAACATTTCTTCAAATTCTGTGCCCATCACATCCTTAGTCTAGCCCATATTCTGCCACTTACTTCTATTTCTTTCTCCCTGCTTCAGGTTGTTCTTGTTGTCCACGAATTCTTCAAACTGTTGTTAGTTACTTTCATTTTGTAGTTGCTGGTTTACTACTTGTTCTTCTACTCTTACTCCCACTCTTACTCTTGTTGTAGACATTGCTCTTTCTCTTGCTTTGAGTTCTACGCTTACTTTGACTGCCTCCCTTTCATCCTTACCCTCTTTCAAGATTATCCATGTCTAAATTGAATCATAACTGTCCAACATTATCACCATCAATTGAAAACCTCTGCTCCATGGATTGAATTCTTCCATAGAATCTTCTTCTTCCATTTTTATTTGGCTGCTCACTTATGCCAAAATTTCTCCAGCATCTGCAACTAAACCTGCACTCACAAAAAAATTATTAAAATAAAAAACATGAGGCTTTTGTGCCTTATCTCCCATTGGAAAAAATTTAGTTTGTTGCTCTGCTTTCTCCTCCTCTATTATCACATCAGTATGTTGATTTGAATGCTCAAAAGAATTCATGAGATTGTCAGCTAGTCTCTCTTCCACACCATTTATTCTAATGATGTCTTTCTGTCCTTGTCCACTGTAGTGAACTTCTTCCTTCTCATTCAATTCTGATTTTACAACCTGAACACTTACTTTTTGGTCTTCTAGCCTTCTCTCCAAAAGACTTAACTCCTGCCATAAATTTTCCATCTCGCTTGGAATTTCTCCCAAAAGTTCTGTACAATCCTCACTATCTTCTTCTTTGTCACAAGCATAACTTATTGACACTATTTCTTCATTCTCGATTAGAATAAAATTTTGATCATTCATCTCTTTGATAGTTTTAGATGTCTGTCCATCACTCTCCCTTTGATCATTTAAGAAAATCAATTCCTCGTCATTCTCTTCAATAGCAAACTTCTTATCATAGGACATAACTGTCTCATCCCCACTGAAGATATTTCCTCCATTAAGCATGGAATTTATGAACTCCTTTTGTTGTAATAACTCAACTTGATCTTCATTTGAAAGACAATCATTACCATACTTTACCTGGAAATTTTCATCTTCATTCAAGACAATTTCATAAAATGGTTTGTCGTCTGCAATACCTACATTCATACACAACCTGTCAGTTGTAAAACCATGAGACCTCATCATGTCATTTGATGATTCAATCACCAATTCATGCAGTTGTTCCAAGTCCTTTACATGACTTAGAAATATTTCGATGGTCTTCTCCTCATTCTCATCAAGTCCTTTACTTGATTGCTTGATATCCTTCCCTACTTCCTCTTTTAAAACAAGATTTAGATTCTACCTGTTTTCTTCCCTTTTTATGACAATATCAACAAATTGTCCTTCTTTACATGTTTCACCTTCAAACATACACAAATTATCAGATTTAAAATCTTCAGACCTTTTGCCCTCACTTGAAGTTTCAGTATTCAAGTCTTCATCTTCACCCAGAACTTCACCCTGCTCTGGTTCACAAATGGACACGTCCATTTCCATTTCCAACTCATCTTCTCTAACTTTTCCCATTAGCCACCTTAATTTCCTCTGCTGTAGCCTTCTCTGCAACTTATGCCACATCAATGGCTTATTCTTTAATACCTAACCTTGTCTCTGGCTTTCCTCTAGTATCCTCATCAATACATCGAGTTGTCCTTTCAACTCTGTAATCTCTTTGTCAATTCCTCTTGACTCATCCTCTTGCCATTTTTCTTGGCATTTTCTTTCTTCATATTTCTTCTACTGTGGTCTTCCTCAGAACCTCTTCTATGACTATTAGTAGCCATCTTCCTCTTTCTATGAGTTCCTCACTCATTCACTATGAGTTGCACTAAAGCCTCTACAACAACAAGTCCTCCTTGTTGCAACTTACCTCACCAAGATTTCCTCTGTACTTGGTCTTTTGCCAAGTAATTGGTTCTCTATCTTTGGAAACTCCTTTGAGCACTCTTCTCTTCTCCTTCTAGTCTTCAACTCATCTACACCTTATCAAGAAAGCAACTGTCCTCTTGTATTTTAATCACCATGAAATACTTGGTTCTAACCACTTCTTCTTTCAATTAGAAAGTCTTACTAGCTTCCTTCATTACTTAGCAATTCTACCCACATCATTTTATGGAATTTCTTTTGTGATCTACAACAATACCTCTGCAGTAACAAGTATCCTTCTTGCTACATATGCTTCACTAATCTTCTTTCCTCTGAGCTCAGTCTTTTAGCATATCTCTGCTTCTTTCATTTGGAACCAATCAAGCACTCCTTTCTCTTAGGATATTACTGCAAACTTCTCACCTCCTTATGCTATCACCTGTGAATCAATATAAACCACAACTCTTCCATCTTCAAATCAAATCAAACAAAACATGTCATCTCACCTCCAAGATATCTACATGATCTTGTTCCACCATTTACCAATACTTTGAATGGATTGTCCTCTGGTTCTTGCATCTGCAAGTTCTGCTGCACTTTATCTCTGTGTGCCTACTATTTATCATATTAAAATCTGATCTCTCTTGCCTACATACACATCTTAAAACACAGCTCTATTATAAATTCTTTTACATAGAATTTCTTTGTTTTGTTTTGCTATCAATTGTTCCAATAACAATTATGTCTAATACCAAATGATGTAGGGATACCCCCACTTACACCCACAGTATGCATATATAAATGCATAATCCTTTCTGTCCCAGGAATTTTAACTCTTTGTCGAGTTAAATCGTCATTATTAAGGTTAAGGCCCCATTCATTAATTCCTATGCTGAATGTTTGATTAAACCCCAACATAGTCTAACCCTTCCATTTTTTATTTTTTTTTGCTAGTGCAAGAGATGATCCTTCTATGTTATTGATTCAAAACTAACTTACATATATTACAAATACCCATGAACAGAGTGGGCACCAAACCATGGTTAAGCCAACCAATGGTGCGGGAAAAAAAAAAAATCCAAGACCAAAGGACTATAGTGTCGGAAAAAGAACAACCCAAGACTCACAATTAAAAGCTAACCGAACAGTTGTTCATAACAGAACTCTATAAAACTAAACTATAACATAAACCGATGGTGGAGAAGAGCATCTGACCAAGAACGACTATCCAACTAAAACAACCCAGCCCCACAAAAAAGCCCTTATAATCCCGACCGTTGATTTCATTTAACAGATCCAACGATGGAAAAGAATATCACAAACCCTACATGCCGCTATTTAACTTGCGATCACGACAGTTTTCCAAACGGTCCCTCTGCCTTGCATTAATCGCTGAATTTGTTCATTGCAAAAAACTTGAAACTGCTTCCCACTCGCGGGGATTGCGAAAATTGCTCAGTAAAAGGAACACCTTTCAGAAGTGAAAGACAACGTAAGTTGGGGTCACCAAGAGCACCCTGCTCCCATCCAAACTAGCTTTGCCTGAGATATTGTGAGAAGAGGCCTTGACTAGCCTATCTAAAGCCCTTAGAGGAAAGCCACCCTCTTTGCAACTACAAAGGCTCTGAATGAGCTTGCTTCTCCGACCAATAAACCGCCAAAGCTCTCTGTTCACTGTAAAACTAAAAAAGGACACTCCTATGCTCATATCGCTTCTAGGTTATCAGTGTTACCCTCCATGGTCTTACTTCTAAACATCAACCAATCTTCCTCGGCTTGATCATAGCATTTCGCCTTAAGATTCATTTGAGTTAGCTCTTGCCATTTTGTTGCAAACTTTTCCTCTGCACAATTCACTCCTTGATTGGCCAGGAGATCCGCCAGCTTATTGGTTGTCCTTCAAACATGTTTAAAAGTTATGGTACGGAGGCCTAGAAGGTGGTTGTTGATCCTTTGAAAGATCTAATTGAGCCTCCAATTCTTTGAGACCTTATCCAATGCAGTACCCCAGCTGATATCTTGGCTGAGTTAATGATTAACTCTGAATCCGCTTCAACAATCACATTGTGTCGATTATCAAGAAGCAAAAATTATAAACAATGTTCCATAGCTATAATTTCTGCCATATTGTTGGTGGCCTTTCCAAGATGACCATGGAAAATAAACAAGATCTTCCCTTTTTTATCCCTTAAAACTCTACCATGACTTGTTGTACCTGGGTTTCCCTTTGAGGCTCCGTCAATGTTGAACTTCAAAAATCCCTTGGGGGGAGGTTGCCAAAAATCAAGCTCAGAGTCTTTAAAGAGATTCTTCCCGCCCAGGCTTTGGGGAATCAAACTTTGTAACCCAAGCTGGCAGAGAATCCTCCATTCAGAAGCCGAGGGAGGATTCTCAGGAAGATTTCAGATGGTGGAGCTCACAGTCTCTTGTAGCTGTTTTAGGATCTAATCATGAAGGAATATGGGCAGTTTTTTTTCTTTGAATATCCTGTTATTCCTTTCTTTCCAAGTGTTACAGATGATGAAGCCTAATATTAGAGCCTAGACAATGCTAAGAACTTCATTATTCGTGAAATCGCTTCTCCACTTGCTTAGGGTGTTGATGATGCTTCCAAGGTCTTTGTCCGACTGCTGGAAGATGGAGGCAAAAGAATCCCATAGCTTGGAGGAAAAGGAGCAGTTGTTGAGAAGAGGCTCCATTGTTTCCTCTTGCATTTCATAGAGCTAGCACCTAGAAGGCCCCAAAACACCTATTTTCCTAATATTGTCCCAAGTCAAAATCTTCCTGTGTTGCACCAGCCATGTGAAGAGTTTAATTTTCATCCAACCTTGTTGTCTCCAAAGTCTTTGCCATGCCTTATCTGGAGCCTGGGAAGCCAAACCAAGGAGATTTTTTTTTGCATCCTTAAGATTAAAGGTGCCCTAATTGTTGTTGCCCCATCTTAGCTGATCATTCCCTCCTGAAAGGAGAATTTTCCTTCGATCTAAGTCTTGCATTAATACTTCAACTTTGTCTTTTAAAGAATTGTCATTTCTAAGATCCAATTTCCTCCATTTTCTTCACTTTCCTGCATTGTTGGTCCGATCCCAGAAATCCTTAACTTTGATTAATCCTTTAGCATCGTCTCTGCCTTAAGTTCCTTTAATTCTTCTTTCAAAAGAATGGGTTCCTGTTGCCATATGTCCTCCCAAAATAGAGCTAATTTTCCCTCTCTTATTTCCCATAAGCCATTCTCTTGAACTAGACCTCCATTGTCCCAGGCCTTGTTCCATATGTGTGATCCCTTGATATTACCATCCATTTTTATATGATCCTCATTAGGCCATGAACAGGCATATTTTTCTTTCCAAATTGTAGCCCACTGAGCGTTTGGTTCTTTTAGCTAATGCCACCATAATTTAGCTCCTAGAGCTTTGCTTAAAATTTTAGGATCATCCAATCCTAGTCCTCCATGATTTCTGGGTTTGCATATTTTCTCCCAGGCTACCAAGGCCCATTTTTTCTTTACTTCCCCCTTTCCCCAAAGAAAGTTTCTTTGTATGCATTTTATAAGATACAAAACTCATTTAGGAGCTAGGAGAACAAAAAGCATAAAAACTGGTATAGATTGTAGAACAACCTTTGTGAGCATTAGTTTGCCAACCAGGTTTAAGTATCTAACCGTCCATTCCTTGATTTTGTCTTGCAGTTTGTTGATAATTGGCTCCCAGATGCTTTTGTGTAGCGGCTTAGCAGTTAGAGGTAACCCCAAATATTTTGAGGGAAGAGAATCTCTTTGAAAGCCCAGAATTTTAGCAATGTTCTCTTGAATGGCAATATTAGTATTGAAGAAAAAGATCTTGGATTTGGTGAGATTAACTTCCATACCTGAAGCCTTGGCAAATTCATTTAGAATCTGTTTGAATGCATGAGCTTCTTTGACTGTAGGGACTCCTTACAACATGGTGTCATCCACAAATTGTTGATGCGTCCAAGCCTGATCCCTATCAGAGAGTTGGAGACCTTTGATCTTACCAACGTCTTTGGCATGATTGATAGATCCACCCAGTCCTTCCATCATAAGGATGAAGAGAAAGGGAGAGAGTGGGTCCCCCTATCTGAGGCCTCTAGAGGGAAGAAATGTTACAAAGGGACATCCATTGACCAAAATAGAGAAACTTGAGGAGGTAACCAGGGCCAAGATCCATCTTACCCAGTTGTGATCAAACCCAAAAGCAATAAGTATTTTCTTGATATAGTTCCAGCTTATTTTATCATAGGCTTTAGCGATATCCAATTGCATGATCATACCAGCCTTTCGGTTGATAGTCAAAGAGTGAACTACCTCATGAGCTTGAATGATATTATTGAGAATTTGCCTTCCTTCCACATAACCAGCTTGTTCCATAGAAACGAGGGAAGGAAGGAGAGGTTTAAGTCTATTGGCCACCACTTTTGATATTATCTTATAGACCACATTACATAAAGCTATTGGTCTAAACTTGTCTAGAGTCTGAGCAGCCTCCTGCTTGGGGATAAGTGCAATGAAATAAGTGTTCAGAGCTTTCAGAATAGTTTTATTCATCCTGAAATCTTCTACCACATTTAGAATATCCTTTTTAACAATGCTCCAGTAGGCCTTGAAGAAATCAACGTTGAAACCATCTGGGCTCGGTGCTTTACCATTTTGCATTTCTTTGAGCACTTCGTTGACTTCCTCCTCAGTTACTGGCTTGTTGAAGTTGAAATTGTCCTCACTGGACACCAGCCTAGGAATGTGTCTTGTGAAGTTTCTGATGGAATTCTCTCTATCATAACAAGTTTCTTTGGCAATGCCTTGAAAGTGCTTGACTAGAGCTTTTTCTATTTTAGCATGAGAGTTATGAAGAATACCTCTCTCATCCTTGATCACTGAAATTCTATTATGAACTCTGTTCGCCATTGTGGATCTACGGAAGAAGCTAGTATTTATTTCTCCCTCTTTAAGCCATTGAACCCTCGATTTTTGCCTCCAAAATATTTCCTCTTGTTTGCATAATTCCTCCCATTCTTGATGGTATTTGGTGACCTAAACATTCCTAGTTTCATCAAAGACATCTGTGATAAGGGCTTTGTTGAGTTCCTGCATTTTACCCTCTACTGCTTTTTTAGCTACAAAAATGTTGCCATGTTCATTCTTGTTCCATTCCTTGAGCTTAAGCTTAATGTGTTTTAGTCTTTTTTGAAGAAGGAACATTTTGGTGCCCTGAATGTTCAAATATTCTGACCACCATTTGGCAATATTATTGTTGAAATCTGGATGAGAAAGCCAGATGTTTTCAAAGCGAAAAGGTCTATTCCTTGGAGTACCAATACTCTTCACCTCCAGATGAATTGGCCATTGGTCAGATCGTCCAAAGGGTAGGATTCTTGTTGAAATTTCCTTATTATTGAGCATAAGGTCTTCATATATCATGAATCTGTCCAATTTTGAAGCCACCTGAGACTCTCCTCCTCTTTTATTGTTCCAAGTAAAAATGTCATTACTAGTTGCAATGTCCACTAACTTCATAATATTTGTAAAAGACTGAAACTTCAGAGAGTCTTGACTTTGAATTCTAGTTCTACATTTTTTCTCTGAAAGCGATTTAATCATGTTAAAATCCCCTCCCAGTATCCATGGCATGCCTACATGTCTGTCCCTTAGTTTCTCTAGGGAATCAAGAAATTTTAGTTTTCCTTCCAGTCTTTGGGGTCCATACACATTGGTGATTAGGTAGGCTTCCTTATCTCCGACAGGCTGGATGACCATAGAAAGGTAGTCTCCAGATGCCTCAGCATCTAAAATTTCTATTTTCTTAGGATTCCAAAGGATGAGTATACCTCCTTTTGTTTTCTCTGCTTTGACTTCCAGAAACTCATAACTATTGATCCACTTGCTATGAATCTCTTTTAATTTATGAACGGAACATTTGGTTTCCTAGATGAAGATCACATCTAGAGCTATTTGTTTCATTCTATTATTAATCAGTCTCTGTTTTCTTTTACTACCAAGACCTCTAATATTCCAAGAAGTAAAATTCATTATTAAAGATTGGTAAAGGAGTAGCTAGTTAGGTCTTTCATCTTACTTGAGTCTATCATTGGCTTTCCACATTCCATTAATAACTCGTTCTGCTTTTTCCTGCCTCTTTTTTTTCCTGGGTTTCTAGGTGCTAATCCAGGTATGGGTTTTGCCATTTTTACCCCTTCATTTCTCTGCTTTTATTTGCTCCTTTGCCTCTCCGGTCCTTTGTTTTGGGTTTTCCATATATATAGTTGTTGGACTTTGTTGAACTCCTCTAGAGGTAAGAGTCTATCCCTTCTTTAGTTAATTGAAACAAGAAATCTTCCAAGTCAAGATTCTCTTTCTCAAGAATCACCTGAAGTTCTTGGTCCTCCATTTCCATCTCACTTTGGGTCATCTGATGATCCATTTCTGTTTATGCATCGCTCACCACCGTTTCTGTTTGCATAATCTTATCTAGTGTTTGTTCCTTGTCCTCTTCTTTCCCTTCTTCCATTAATTCTTCTCCCTTCATCTATTCTGCTATGTTATCTTCTTCTTCCACTTCTAAGACTTGAAACCTGTTTTGACTAGTTTGTTGTCGTTCAGATTTCTATGTCTTTGTTCCCTTCTTGTTTCATTTTCCTTTGTTTGCCATTTTGTGAAATCTTTTGGAGTCTTTCATAACATTAACTCTACTCTTATTCTCTATTTTAGTGAGAGGGCAATCCATGAATAGGCGTCCACGTTCATGGCATTTGTGGCATCTGAATGGAATATGTTCGTAGTCTATGGTTTGAACCCATTCTTAATCATAAACTTCAAAGATTATCTCATCTAGAAGAGCTCCAGAGAGATCCATATCCACATAGATCCTAGCAAAGGAAGTATACTTTCCCCTCCTAGTGGCTTCAGAAGCTTTAACAAACCGTCCTACCTTATTTCCTATGGTTGTCAAGGATTCTGTTTTCCAATAATAAAGCAGAAGCGAATAGAGCCTTACCCAAACCAGGACTGAAGTAAAGGTCTCATGTTCTAGGACAAAATTCATGATCCAAGGTCGCATATAGAGACCTGTAGCAGCAAAGAAGTAGGGCCCACCTTCAAAAACTCTATCCTTGTCTTCGGTGTTCGCAAAAACCATGGTAAAGAAACCCTTTGAACGTAGGTGTAGGTCAATGCTTCCTTTTGGTTTCCAGTGATATCTTATCCACATTTGTAAGGCTTTTTCAATGGGCCATAAATCCATGAATTTGCAAATGATTGCATAGGTTTGCATATATTCCTTGTGCTCTTGCAGAGCAGGCTCATTTAACGTGACTCTGGGAGTTACAACAGCTTTTGGCTTACATGGGCCCAAGTGTGCTTTGTTTTTGGTTCCCTTTTCCTTGTCTTCTTCCTCATTCTCTTTAATAATAATTTTCTCCTTGGATTCCTGTCCATTTTGTTCCTCTTCACTATTCTTATTCCTTCCCATTGAAGGTCCTCTATCACTTTCCATAGGTTTTTTTCCCTTGCTGGTCATGGCTTGCTTCAAGGAGGGAGTGGAGCTCCCTCCTTTGCACCCCTCCATGGACCGCTGCCTCTGCAACAACACTGTAACCCTAGTTTTTTTTTTCGCCTTCGCTCCATGTTTTTCCTTTCCCTCGATAACTATTGTACCTTTCATCAATAAGTGCATTCAGAGAAAAAATTCCCCCAATGGAAACACCTAGTCTAACCCTTCATTCAATATGCATGTATTGGGACTTTAATCACCCCTTATCCTTCATATATGACTTTGTTCAAATCCTTCTTTTAAATCCTTCCTATCGGGACAATATACACCCTTCATTAACCCTTATTAAACCTTGGCCACATATATATAAACTTTCCCTTCTTTATGCATTGGTTATATATATGTTAATGCATAAAATCCTTTATTCTTTGATAATTTTGGACTTATATATAAAACCCACACATATCCGCCCTTAATCCTCTATAACCCATTTACAAAGGAAATACACATAAAACATACCCTTTCTCTTTTATATGGCCTCTACACAGTTTTTGATGCTCCCTTTGTCGCTAATCACAGTCGCACCCTCCACGGGTTCCACTAACACATGCCACTACCGTCTCCGATATGAAATAACGCAATATCGGATTTCAAATGCCATTAACCCTTCCATATAACTCTATTGGGTCCACCATATTTCCTTTCCACTATGCCACTCTGATCTTTGAAGCCCTGATCACCGATACTTTCGATCACCGATCAGCGCTTTATCACTATTAGCATATTAGCCACATCACAAATTGTTATCGCAACATCCATTACCAGCAGCCCTTTGAACTCTTCGATATCCGATTTGCGATTAAATCATGACCGTCGATCTAGTTCAGATCCAACTATCCACAATCAATCCATGGTCGCTCAACGCAACTATCCAAGGCCCAATTCTAATCTATCCATAAGGATTTCACCGATGCAATTTAATCCTAACCATTTATCTTCCAGATCCAATGGTTGCTGTGCATTAACGTTTCAATTCTTCGTTCCTCGCTTACTTGGGTTTTTCTTCTATTTCTCCAGTATTTCACTGTGGTTGCAAGTTTATTCAGTATTTCAATGTGGTTTCGAGTTTCTCGCTTGATCTTACCTCTGTGATTTCTGTATCACAATCATTCCATAGCATTAATTTGATCCTTCGAATGGATCAACGGCCGATTACGAACCTCTGTCTCGCTCTCTTTCTCTTTGTGCATTCACTGAACTCTGCCTGCATATTTAAATTATGTAAATCTTTGATTCATTGTAAATTATCATTCGATATTCAATCACACATTTATACATGTTCGAATCAATCCCTGTATATATATAAAAATATAACAATGATTACATATCGAGACTCTGTCTCTTTGGCCTGATCTTCTGATTACAATGGCCTCTATTTAAAATCTTCTCGTAGGCTTAAATCCCACTCTAACTAGCTTAACCAGCTAATTATCTAACTCTCTAACCTCTGCCTTTGCCTTTTAGGCTTACATTTATACAAAGGGATTCTAGAACCAATTCCTGGTTTAGATCCATAGGTTCCTCAACAAAATCCTAAAATCTCTTCCTCATCCCTAAGGATCTTCTCTAATCCATAAATTCATGAACTGACTCCTAATATAAGATTTACAATCAATTCTCAATTCCTCAATCTCTCAACTATCCTAAATCTCTCATGTTCTCATACATTCGAGAACATTTACAATTATGCCTCACAATACTCAATTAATTCCTAATTTCATTAAAATCACTCAAAAGCCTAAATAATTACATTAATTCACACTTAGGATACCAACTCCCTTGAAAACACAATACCCCTATGTCTACTAAAATACATTGATTTTCCTTGAGTTGAATGATCCCGCATCAAGGGGCCATAGACATGTAAGAGTATTGATAGCCAATCCTCTATAATCAAAACACAATTGTGATTGTTCTCTAGATCATATTAGTAGAGGTATTCTTCTAGCAATTATACAACCTCAAAATGAGATACTCATGCTCTAAATTCATGTTGTTCTTGTGGCCATGCCACACTAAGCCTTTATTGTTTGAATCCTTCAACATTAGCAAGATTTGACATCGGAGCTTGGAGCCCAACCATTATAGATAGAAAATTATTCAAAGAGTATAATTTCACAAAGACCTCAACCAATGGTATGGTGACACACCACACGAAAGGAGTTGTAGTGATGCTCAAACATAATCATATGAGTTCAAGTACAACAACTATTGCTTCCACTATGATGACAACTACATCAATGAAAAGTTGCTTGGGAAAACTAGTTTGATGTGGAAGAATATGTAAAGGTCATGGAAAGGAATGATATATAGATATTGTAGCCCACGCTAGAATACAATATGTTTTTTGAACTGGTTATTTCATGGGAATACAGGGCAATGATACTAGTTTCATTTTACTAGAGTAGATTAACAATTTTTCTTTAGTTTTGTGCTAGATTTATTCATTAAATAAATAAATAAATAAATAATGATGAATAGTTCCAAAATTAGATTCAAAGGTCACGATGTAAGGTTGACTCAAGTATATTCAATAACTAGATTTCTTTCATATATAATTGAATAGTACAATGGATGACACCCATGTATCTCGATAGATGGAAGTATATCCATATAATTACTAGAAGTTCAATTATTACAAATGGGGAATTGATTTAGTAGCTTGAAGCAACTACATCTTCAAAATATCAAGTGGAACTAAAGCTCAACATGGATGGTTTTCCAATTAGTTCGAAAGTTGTGGATCTACAAAAGGATCTGTTATTAGTTGTTGATGACATGAGAATGGTATGCCAGTGAATTTGTGCAATATCTTGAGGATGATGTTTAACAATTGAATTCAAGAGATCCGTGATTCAGGAGAAAGAATGGAACTCGATAATTCAACTTGGAAATACACCATTACGAGGGTTACGAGACAACATATGAAGTTCATAATCTACAATATTTCTAAATGGTTAGAGAAGTTGATGAAGATCAAGACAAGTACCTATTAAGGGAGAGTGTTAGAGATATTAACTCCTACTTTTCTTGTACTTAATATTTGATATTCCTCATCATACATGATTTGTTTGCTTGTATTTTTTGTATTATTTAGGAGATTGTTAGTTAGTTGGACTTGAGATATTTAGTCCAACTAAAATAGCTCCTAGTTTAGTGTTTGGTTGAGATATTCTCTTACCTATTTTATTGTGTGGTTAAGATAATGAATAAAATTGATTGTATTTATATCTGTACAATTATTGATGTTTAATAGAGTTTAAAATATAATTTTGTGTGTAATTATTCTTTTTATAAGAAACATTGGATAAATTTTAAAATCAAAATTTGTGATTTATAGTTCCCTCCATATTCATTTGTACAAAATAATTTGGAGATTGAAGTGCCTCGAGTATTTATATTGACAAATTTTCACTTTATATTGTGCCTCTAAATTAAGCTTCATTATGCAAATTCAATATTAAACACATAAAATATATACTTAAAACATTCTAGAGGATCTTAGAAGGGACCTTTCCTTTCTTTTTAAAATTTTATTATTATTGTTGTTGTTTAATAAATCAAGTGGAAATTACATCAATGGAGTATTTAGGATCAATGGAGTATTTAGGCAATCCATAAATACCTAAAATAAATCCATACTCTATATACATATTGTTTTTTTTTAACAAAATAGATACTTTATTTTATATTCAAAATTTGGAATTTACATAGCCATAACCACTTTTACAAAACTTTAAGAAAATTAGCAACAATTTGTGCATCTATTTACAGGCCCTAATACATCCATATTTCTAATTTCTTCCTTCTACGTGCCTTTGCCACTATTACAAAACATTCATAACTCCCATAGGTTATAAAGAAAATGACTAAATTAAACAGAAAACAACATAACATATGACAAACATTAAAATAATTGGACTTCCCGGCTTCATCACATTCCTCCTTTTTCTGTCCACTCAGCCTGACACCTTCATCTTCTTCTCCCACCTGAGGCTACAAATGGATGATGACCTCTTTAGGAAACCCTACAATAATATCCTTCACCTCACTAAAGATGTTGTTGCTTATCAAAAATGAATTGGAGGTTAGTAGATCTGTTTCCAACTTCACATTTCTTTCTAGTGCGGATTCCATAACTTCAAACTTGGAATTTAAGCACTCGATGTTTGCTTCCTGATATTTCTCCAAGAGATCTACACGATGGGTGAGAAGGTCCATCCTAACCACAAGCAACTTGAACAGAAAATCAACAACCCTTTTCCACTGGGCTAGTTCCTCCACTAGGGGTTTCTCAACCTACATTTCTCGAAACTCCATCACTATATCTTCCAAGATTATACTATTTTTACACTAACGCTCTCTACTTACTACAAAAATTGAATCCAAAGGGGGTTTCCTCCATTCATAAACCACATTTTCCTTCTCCTCCATCACCTCTGATCAAGTCATGATCGCTTGTAAATCTTAGATCTGAAGGCCCATTAAATATTCCTGTAATCTGATGGATCTTCCAAACCACCCCTGAAACCAATTCATCAGTGATCAAGATGCTAGCCATCATTTCACCATAAAAGCACCTTTGTAACATAAAGGCTAAATTCCTTGCTGAAATGACAGGGTTGTTGCTCTCTTTATGAAATTAAATGATTCCTTATGCAGACAAACAGAGAGAATTTCCTTGGGATCCTTGGAGGCACTATGCATTAATAACAATCCCTCCTTACACCATATGTCCTACCATGATTTCACACATTTTCTAACCCTTAGACAAATCAAAGGATACATTAACTTCTTTGTCTAACATGTTCCTATGGAATTGGAATCAGGCCAATTGACCTCCCATCTGTTTCACACTTGCCCTCACCCAGATGTACCTTGCAGTTCACTAAGCAATCAATGATGAAATTAAGGTGAAAAAGAATATAAAACAATTAATATTGCTCAAAATTTTCAAATTGATATTCAATTCTTCGCACAAGAGCATATTTTTGTTCCTTTTGTTTTGCATTAATAGGAGTAAACATCCCTATGGATATAAAGGAATCTCCTACAACTTTGATTTTGTTTTATCCTGAGAGATTGAGCTAGATCTAACCCTTTCCATATTGCTAACAATTATGCTTTATTATTTGTTCCAATCCCTAAACACCATGAATATTTTATTTCAACTTGTTAGTCAGGGAAAAATAATACCCCTCTTGCTCCTGCCACCCCAATATATACATATTGTTTTTTTTTTTCTCGATTAAACTATTCTATTATATACAAAACCAGATTACATTTGCAATCATGTTGTCTGAAAGATCCAACTGCATGAAAGTTTGGCATCCTGGAACAACCAAATGTAGCAGAAAGAGAGGGTTGACCTGTTCATTCCCTCACAGAGGCGACCGTGGCCAGTAGAATCACTCCCACGCAAGGGAGGACAAAATTGACAACCAAGCATAACTAAAACCGACCTTACGCCGCAGCGTTGGCATTTTGCCGCATTGACACATTAACACAAAAAATATTCGACACGAAGACATGCCAGAGACACTTGGACACATGGACAACCAAAAAGAGAGGAAAAACTAGAATCCCACCCGAGCAACAGGACCTGAGACCTTGCAGCAGACTAGTCTTCTGGCACCTCCTCCACAACTGGGCACCATCCATATTCTTCCGCTTCCTGAGCTTGGCCCACTTTCGCCTCAGCTGCTTTGGGCTACGTCTGGTCCTTCTTCGTCTGAAGGTGTGGCAATTCCGTAGCCTTCCCCTTGTCTGCCACAGGCAATTCAGAGGTTTTTACAATGTCAACCGGTGCAGCAAATTCCTGAGGAGCACTGGTACCGCCCTCGTCCTAGGCTTCATCAATGAAAAGAACAGAGATGTGGGCATTAATCTGGGGACAATTCAAGGAGCTGTTGAAGGTAAAGACAGCAGAGCCGAAGAAAGGTGAAGACGAAGACCTAGGTGAGCTTGCCTCCATATATTGGTTGTGCTTGAGAGAGCTAGCACCTCCCAAATGAGGGCAATGGCAGTGGCAGTGACAGTGAGGGCAATGACAGTGGGAAAAGGTCTTTGCCTTAGCTGAAGGGTGCGATGACCCTCCACGGTTGGAGTCGCGATGTCTCAGCATCCGCTTCCGAGTCCTGACCATGTTAACAGGGCAATACAGAGCTAAATTAAGATGCAGGAAACCAGGAGGGGCGTAAACAAGCTGGGTAGTCAGACCAAGGCTAGAATAAATCAAACCAGGGCTGGAATATGTCAGCACCAGCGGTGGCATGAGAACCCCAGACCCTGCCCAAATGAGCGTGGTGACTCCTGTGTTGCCTCTGTTTATAAAATCTCTTCCTCTGCCTCGAGGATCGCCCTCCATTAATATGGTATTCAATTGTGCCACAGAGCCGAGTTCTGTAGTGCAGCCAAAAGAGGGCGGAGCGTAAATGCTCCTTGGCTGCTGTCCCCTGACATTTATCGCAGACCTCCGGGAATGTCCTTCTCCAGCGGCATCCAAGTCACCTCTGCGCATGGCAGGTAGGTGGCCTCCCCTGCACGTCTGTCCCATCATCCTAATCGCTCTGGTTTGCACCCGCATCCAGGGAAGTATATACATATTGTTATCAAACAAACAAATGCCAATATTTTTCAAAAGAAAATTCATACTAGATTCTAAAGATTATTGATTACAATTTATTCGTCTACCATCATTGCGAGGTTCTTTATATATATGATATAACATGACATAATTCTAAAAGAGAATTCCATGATTACACTTACCATTTTTGGGCTAACTTATGTGCTTTCTTCATCTACAATAAGTTCATCCAATTGATTTTTTTTTGATAAATTTCATTCTTGATTATCTTTGCATTTACCTTATGTTTCCTAAACATCTTTAACAGAGGCCCTAAGTGCTCCTTGTGCTTATCTTATAGAAACACATCCTCAAATTCTTGCAATATTGAAAAGTCTTCAAGCCTAGGGGCTTCATCGCAAGGGTTTAACACACAATAAAACCAATTGTCAACACTTTCCAAACCACATCTTAAATGGCATAAACTATATCTTCCATATAATCCTACGAATGTTGTGAATAGTTCTCACATATCTTTCATCATTGTTGCAACCAAAATATTTTCTATAGCAATGGATTTTGACTCTATGGATTCAATTAGTCCATCATGATTAAGAAATTTTATCCAATGAACATATAAATCACTATTTCATTTATATGCCTCTTCATTTCAATGGCTAATAAATCTAATTACAACTTGTTATGCTCAACTTGCTTACCATTGAAAAGTTTTATTAACTTAGGGTCAACATAACTAAGACTAAATAAAATAATATTAGTTCTAAATGTTACATAGAATCTCTAGCATGACAATTGGATCATCTACTTGTCAATCTTTAAGATTTACATAAATGTGAGGCACACTAGCATTATTTCATAAAATAAATTATTGCGCACATTGATGATACCTTTGTATTTTATCTATCTTCTAAAGTAGTACATAGAATAATGACTCTTTCTCAGCGTAGAAAATTGTATAGTTCCCAACCTTCTTTCATTTGTATTTGAAATGTGTTCGTGTTGCGCTAATTGATTTGGATGTGGAATACTCTACTTAGTGTTGAACAAGGTTCAACCCCCTTTTTCATATTTTGTTGTTTCTCCCGATTCTTATATTTCCATTTTGTATGTAAAACTTGCCTATCTTTAGAGTGGATTTTTGAAAAAACTAATATTGATGCATTTGGCATCCTAGTAAAAAAACAATTCACCTCCCATTGTTCATCTATGATTAGGAGATGTATTTCAAAAATTTCATGGCCTTTCATCCATACATCATCATTGTTTGCACAAAATATATTGATTTTTTTGGGTGAATTTTCATTATCTGATCATCTTCACCTTTCTCTGATGCTTCCACCAGAATGAGACTTTACTTGTAAGGTAAAAAAATGTTAATTTTTCATGATGGCTTCCTATTTATTTACACAATTGGAAGTATTTATGTATTCTTAGCAAATAGACTTCTACTTTTTATAGTTTAGGTTTCACATCTCTATCAAAGGTAAACGAATTTTCCTTTTTTATTTTCTTTTGGATAACATCTTATTGTGTCTACTTCTCTTTTCACTTTCATGAAAATTCCCAACAGATTCTAAGAGTAAAAGTATTCTATAGTTTCCTTGATCTTTAATTTCTCCTCTTTACCTTTATGATATTTTTTATTTTACCCTAGCGACTTATACTTTTCCACGAGTGTCCACAACAATTTATAAAGGTTTTCTCTTTATCTCTCATCATATAGTCAATGAGACTTTGAGAAATTTTTATTTACCTATATCTTATTTATTCACTTAATTTTATTTAGTAGAGGGGTTAATTTCATTTTCTAATCATTTATATCTACACTTATTTAATCACTTGGGTTAATTGAACTTTCTAATCATTTATCTTTAAACTTATTTAATGATTTCATATTCTTTAGCAGATATGCCTTAATGCATTGATTATACATAATGGGTCTTAGGATTTTTTTGTGCTCATTCAATATTTGTTTTCCTTCATGGGATTGAATAATACTTGGTAATAGTTAATAATTCTTTCCCATATGAAAGGTAATGTCAGTGCTTTCATTGCCATTGGGATGAAGTACATGTCAAATCCTTTATTATATAGAATGGCATTTTTCTTTCAGGATAGAATAGGAATTAGATAAATCTATCAATTTTTTAATTTTCATAATAAATTTTAATAATTTCATTTTTAAGAAACTCAAAATGTTATTTGAAAATAGTTTCTCATTTATTAGAGGGGCCTTAACAAAGTTACCAAGCAAACGTGAATTGTGACCTTAAAACAAGAACTCTAACGAAAAAAACATCAAAAAACATGAAAAAAACACCCTAAAATGAAAATTGTTAATGCTGGAACAACATTTTTCTCTTCAAGGTAAATTTTCAACATTTTCTAGTAATGACATTAAAGGTAAATATCATGACTTTGAAAAACCTTAAAATTCCAACAAATTTTAGGCATGGCATTAAAGATAAAATATCTCATCTCTAAAAAACCTTAAAATTCCAACAATTTTAAAGATAAAATATCATGACGCCAAAACGATTTAAAATTTTGACATTTTTTCAACCATGGAAATAAAGCCAAATATAATTACTACAATCTTAAGTTTTCTACATATTTGTTTAGAAACTTTTTGGCGAAATCACATGATTGATCATTTGTCGACGCGTTTTGCACCAACCAGTGTGGTCCATCGTCAGGACAAGTTGAAGAAACAGATCCAGTTAGCGTGTTAAATAGTCTAAGCAGAGACTCCAACGGCTAAAAAGACTAACGACTATTTTTCAACTTACGAACCCCAGTCAAACCTCCTTTAACTAAAATAATATAATATTCTTTATAATTATTATTATATTTACGCAGTTGGGTAAAAAATAAAACAGAACCGGGTTAGATATCAATTTTTTATTCAAAATATATATTATTAATATTTTCCAATACCCAATATAATGCTATATTTAATGTTAAGTAATTAAATTATTTATATAAATTATTAGAAAAATATAGAAGTAAATTATATCCCTGGTTAGTTACCATTTAATTATTTAAAATATTATATATATATGAATAAACCCATCTGACTATATAAGATACATATATATATAAATATTTTTATCCTTAACATTCTAGTAATTATTATGTTAA